>JAAAKE020014784.1:0-28295 GCA_010014785.2 Anisolabis maritima
TTTGTATTTGTTTTGTTAATTGTTTGTTTTTTTGTATTATGTAATTTATAAATTTGTATTTGTGTTTGATTGGACCTGGCCACCGAGGATTTATGCATCTAAGCAGGTCGTAAATAAAATTATTTATTTATTTATTTATTTAAATAATGTTCAAATTTTTATATCTTCTCTCGAATTACATGCGTATTGTTTATTTCTCTGGATTGCTACCATTTCTAAAAACTCTCTTAAATTTATTGTTTTCCTCATAAAATTTTGAAATCATCAAAATTAAAACTGGAAATTTTCCAAGGCATGGATGGCTAGGGCCGTGTTATGTTTTTTATTTTTTACTGCTAACTGGTGTTCTCTAAGACGGCCTTTGGCCTTTCTTTTTGTTCTACCAATATAGCATTTATTACAGATTTCGATATGTTGTTTCCGGCACAATTTATTTTATATACAATTCCTGACCTTTTAGTTTTTTGATTATATACATTTTTTAAGGTGTTGTTGGGTTTAAGTACTACTTTTATTGTGTTGTGTGTTCCATCGTCTTTTTCCTAACCCAGATGATATAACTTTTTCATCATTGTTGTGCGAGATGTGGCTTAGCGTTGTCATGAAAAAGGATTGGGCCTTTTCTATTGACCAAAGCCTGGCACATATGTTGGAGTTTCACGTGCATTTCGTTAATTTAATGGCAACTTATCTGACGTAATTGTTTCACCACTATACAAAAGCTGTAATGGATTACACTATCAAACTTTCTGTTGGTGCAATTTCGTCTTTACGAAATGTTAGGGAGGCTCATCGCGATCTAACCATTGAGTTGGACATCGCCTATTGTGAAGAATCCACTTTTCATTACACGTCACAATCCAATTGAGAAATGGATTGTTTTTGTTGTATAGAAGAAGTGCCGACGACACCTAAATTTTTTTGTTTTTCATTCTATTCATGCCACACCCATTTATCGAGCTTCTTTCACTTCTCAATTGTTCGGGGTGGATTGGAAACAGTCATGGCTGATATACTTGCTTTGGAAGTAAGCTCCTGAACAGTTGTACGCAGAAACGCTTCAACTAATGCCTTCATTATCAATGGCAGGTTTTCGCCCAGAGCCTTCTTGATCTTCATCTTCATTTCTCAACAAACTTTTGAAACAAATGATCAGCTGTACATTCGCTTGTGGTTCCTTGACCGAATACCATCAAAAGAAATATTGCTTACTTATAATTTATTAATTCGGCCTTTCAGTAGGCATATGATGAACATATGGTTTGAAAAGCTCACTTCTGGTCCTATACTTTAGTTAAATTTCACAAGTGTTCCCTCTCTAAAGGCACTACTCTATGAAACCTAAACCATCAATCAAAGACCTATCAAATGGGAAGGTGGAAAGTGATTACCATTCATCCAGACTCCATTTTAATTTGCTATTGAAAAAATGGAAAAAAATTTTATCTAATTTATAATACATATAATCGATTTAATTAAAATTGTTAGAACTTAAAAAAATACATCAGTAAAGTAGGTTTCAAAAAATCTTGGAGTGATAATTATTAATATTTTTTAAAGATCATCTATTAAATAAGTGATATATGAAGTTTAATCATAATCGTTCCAGCCTTTTTTGAAAAAATCGCAAAATATTAAAAAAATACTGAAGTAGCAATAATACCGGTTGTTAGATTTTGAATTGAAAACTCTTTTGTGACATGAAATGCGGGAACCTAATTTAAATATCAAATTTGAACTTCGAAAGTTTTTTGTTTTTGAGATATTTTGTTCACACACAGACAGACAGACTAGTTTGAGGTACTTGAACTTAAGGGACCTCAAAACGTGTATTTTTGTTGAAATTTCAACATCGCAATACTTTCCTTACTATATATTTCATTTGTAGGTAAGAGATAAGATAACAATCTGCGAAGGGAAAATACTTTCTGTATCCAAGAGAATATATATAAGGGACAAATATTTTTAACTTTTTTTTTTGTTCAAGGGGTTCTATAATATAAATATTATAGATTAATATAAATATTTAATTCACCATAAAATTCTTAAAAACTCTAAAATAAGGCTCAATAAAACTACGATTGCTGGGATCTTGTTTGGGTGTGAAAAATCGAAGACGAAAAGGAAAAGAGATTTAGGATCTTTGAGAATAGAGTTCTTAGAAATATATATGGGACCAGATTAGAAGAAGAATCAGGAGAACGGAGTAGTGAGCTGCATGATATGTACAAGTGACCAGGTATCGTTAGGATAAAGATTAAGATGGGTCGGGCATGTAGCTCGAATTGGGGAAGAAAAAACGCCATTTAGAATTTTGGGATTTCAATAGGAAAAAGACCAAGACCGAGACCTTCCACAAGATGAGTGTGTAATATTAAGAGTCTTGAAGGTGTGGAGCAGAGGTAAGGATTGGTTAATTCTAGCTCAGAGTAGGGATGAATGGAAAAGAGAGCTTGTTTCGAAGATGGTAAGCTCACGAGGTTTTTAGTGCCATTATAAAAAAAATTAAGTTAATAAAAAATTTTAAATTGCATGGAAAAAGATCATAATCTTGAAATCTCTTTTTCAACTTCAACTCATTGAGCAGAAAAATCCAAACTCTATTTATAAAACACTAATGCTTATATTTTATTATTACTTATTAATATTATATATAAGTAAAATATTTTTACAAATTTTTTCTTTTTATTAGGAAACGGAGAAAGTAGCTCGATAGATGAAGAGAAGACCCATCATGGAAGTGCGACTTTGCCTGGAAATTGTAGTCTAGGTTCAACACATGCCTCTGTTAGTGCAGGAGTGATAAAATTCCCTTCTGAAGAAGGTTCTGAATGCAGTTCTGTAACAAGCGAAAGCATCCCTCCAATCGGAAATACACCTCATGATACTTCACCTCGTCATCAAATTCCTGCCATACATCCTGGCTCTCCTTACAACCTTGAGCAAATTTATTTAGAATTACAAGATCGACGCGAAGAATTTGAACGAATTCGAGAAGAAGTTGAAGGAATGAAAGTAAGTTTTAATTTTATATACTTTAGTCTAAAATTATTGTACTAAAGAAAATATATTTAAAGATTACAATTGATTATTTACTCATTTTTAAAAAATATCATTTCTGTATAGGTCCCCTACCGAGTTCCCCGTTTAATTACCCGAGATCCTTTCGTGTACGGAGACACATTTCAATCTCCGCTGACCTCTTGTCGTAATCATCAATAGGCACCTTGTTACTTGATTTCCTATCTCTAACTCCCTCATACATTTATTTGTAGCGACCTAAACACTTCTAGTTCTATTTCCACCCAGTCCCTTTAATCCTAGAGAAGATGTCCTAGTTTGAAGAGAGACTCTCACAGCACCAGTCCTTGCGAAAAGTACATCATTCAGAGGATATCCTTCTTTACACCCCTTCCATAGGACTGGGTATCACAGCATCTTCCTCTTATTTGAGGGATCTATTTGACTGGGATCCAATGTTCCAATCCAGTGCATACTTGAAAATTTGTATACATAAACACATATGATTTCTATATAGAATTTTACATGAATCTACTTTGAGGAAAGTAAATTAATATTTCGATTAGACATGCGCAGTTCATGTCAAAAATAAATCGATGCAATTACTCATTTAACTAAGTGGAAATTTCATACAACTCGCGCGTTATTTCTCTTATTCAATAATTGACCATATGGAAATAATAAACTAGTCTGTTCTACTTTAAGCACTTTACAAACTAACGAGTGGGGCAGTGGTTTTTATTCAAATTTCCGTTATAATTCTGTACAATAGAATATTTATTAATTATTGTGTTTATAAAACGTATATTTTTTAAGGATTATTATAAAAAAGTCTTAACTATACCGAGTCATTATGCCATGTCCAAAAATTGTATTTCTGCTTAAAAAATGAAAGCCAAAATATAACCTACCAAACCTAACCATTCACAAGAATTGCTTGGCTCCTCAGCTATAGTTCCTTTAAGTATGGGATTTCCTCATAAACGGCTCTATTTTGATTAAAATTCATATACCTATTATGCTCACATCGTGAAATTATACAATTTCCGAAATGTATAACATTTTATACAGTTTACGAATTATATATACGAACTTCCTTATACACTTATATGAATTTTATAAAAGCTTATATACAATACTTCGTGAATTGTATATAATGATTTATATACAATTCGTGAAATATATAGTTGAAAATAACCTATCTAATTTGAATGTAAATATAAACAACCCATTTTTTTTCTTCATAACATATGAGTATAAAAAATTATTGGCTATGTTTACATTTTCATTTCTTTCATCTGAATGATGAATTGACCTGAGTAGAGATCTGCAAATTGTTTTAAATATTATCGTTGAATATTTATTTTTTTTTTTTAATTTAAGACCCATCTATTTTTATTTTACCGAAGATCTGATCCCGCCACTAATCGCGCCTTTTTTTCGTAAAAATACTTCTCTCTTTCTGTCCTATCGCAACAGAAATTGTTTTAAATTCATATTGGTTGAATATTGAAAATTTTTTTTGCAGTTACGCCAATTTGTTAATTTAACTCACTTTATTATTATTTATTAATTTTAGTTAATTTGGGTGTTTGGTTTATTATTAATTTAATTCACTCATTTATAAAGCTATTAAAAAAAAAAAAATAGAAAATATTCTCTGAAAAGCCAATCTGATGTCAAATCCACATTTTTGAAATTAGGCTAAATATAATATTATGAGTTAATGTGATAGATCGTTTCTATAATTATAATTTTCATAACATTTCTTCTTTTATTCAATTCAAGAATTGTATAGATGATTTCTGTATATTTCACAGATTGTCTAAAATAACAATACTCTAAGATTATTATGGTAAAATATATATTTCACAAAGCGTATAGAAATATAAATTTCCTTCGCTATGTTCCCTTCTAGAAAAAAGAATTAAATTACACCACGAATCCTAATTTTATCTAGTTCTTACTAGGACTTCAAACGCTTGTGTTTAAGTAATCATCAAGCAATGAATTAGCATCAGAATGACTTGTGACCCTAGAATATTCATCCTTAAGAAGAAAACTTTATGGTCATATATACGAATGTCGCTATCGCCCTCTATTAGTTAAAGAAATATAATTATTTGCACTACAAATGTTTCCTTTTAAACCATAATAATAATAATAATAATAATAATAATAATAATAATAATAATAATAATAATATTAGAGAATACTAGAGAATAATTATTGAATTTTTTTGACAGCAGGCTCTTCAACAAGAGGTTTCTTTTATTAGTCATGCCTTACAAGAAGAACGATTTCGTTGTGAACGACTTGAAGAGCAAGTTAATGATCTAACGGAATTACATCAAAATGAAGTAGAGAATTTAAAACAGACAATTACAGATATGGAAGAAAAAGTGCAATATCAAAGTGAAGAAAAACTGCGTGATATTCATGAATTAGTTGAACATTGTCATACAAAGGTATATAATTAATATATTATTTGTATTTTTTTTTTCTTTACTTCCATATTCCAGAAGCTTAACTAAAATTTTAAAATTTGTATATATTTCTTATTCCTCTTATTGAGGAACATTATTTTTCAATTTTATGACATACTTCTTTTTAACCAAGATATTTTAATTAATTATCACATACAATTGAAATTAATTATATTTAGTAGTTTTAGTAGTTGTTCAATCAACTTTAATTATTATTAGAGTTAGGACGAATCCTAAGCGGTTCTCGAATCATTCATATAATAATAGTAATAAAAAAGGATCCTTAAAATTACTTTTTTAATTTAATTAATATAATATTATCCTTCTACCATCGAAATTGCAACAAATGCCTTTTTTTATTAGCGAACATTTCTTTGCTTTGGAAGAAAATCGACAATTAAAAGTTAAAGTTAAAGTTAAAATGCTTGTTTAGAGAAAAATAGCCACTTGAAAATTTTATTAAATTTTTTACTTAAAATTAATTCATATTTTCTTTTACTTCATTTAAAGTACATGCTTTAAAGTAATTTTTATAAATGTACCTCACCTTCTAATCATTAGTTTCTATGTGTAAGAAGAAAAAACTGCTAGCACAACTACTTAAAATTTGTTATGGAACATGTACTATTTTTCTCCATTCTTTCCTATCCATATTTACTTACCTATTTTCCTCAAGATTTATACAGCCGTGGAGGTATTTTCTTTCACTTTTTCTGCTCATAATTTTTCTATCCTTGGTTATATCTACCATAGCATTCAGCTAATTTTTTCTAGGTCTGCCGATCATTTTTACCCCATTTCGCTATATAGATCTGTTTCGCTGTTCTTTTCTCAATCATATGACCGAACCATCGTAAAACGTTTCTCCGGTGGTTCTCAGTCAAATTCTCTTTTTTTTTCTTCACATTCATTCATTACCAACTCACTCTTTGTCACTTTGTCGCTTCTGGACTTGTCACAGACTAGTCACTTAGGTAGTCTATGCCATTTGCATACAATTTCCTTTCATGCTTTTTCTGAAACACCCGCAAATCACTTCCATACAGTTTTATATATAATATATTTCAATATCAGCTCAAAAAGCTTTGTCTTGTGACACCATTTACAAAAAAAAAAAGCTTAAAACTACCATATTTAAATTAATTAGTTTACTTATTTTTTTTATATATAGGCCTACTTTTAAACAAAGCAACTTTATTCTGCTTAGCAAGTAAAAATATGAAAGTCTTTCCCCAAATTAAGTTTCTCTGTAGACTTCTTATCAGAACAAAAATATAATTTGTTATAATATTATCTTAATGTTCTTTTATAAATCTCTTGAAGATAACAGCTTGGACATCTCAATTTCACCTTAATTCTTTTGTTTAGTTCTATCCTGATATTATTTTCTTCAATTATCTTTGAACCTAAATACCTAAATGAGCTTATCCTATCTAAAGGCGAGTTGTTTACTTGTAATTTATTTCGTCTAATCTTTTATAAAATTATCATTTTGCCGGTGGTCTTGTATTGTTGCGAAAGTATGTCACTATTAAAAAGAGACGAAAATAGACTTAAGATCTTTTAAAATAGAGTGCATAGGAAATATTTTAAGGTAAAGTCATTAACTTATAATATAAGACAAAATGCACGAATGGCGGCTTCGTTGGTTTGGGCATGTCCTGTGCGCCAAAGGAGCGGTGTGGCTAAAACGGCTTACGTACATGGGGGCTCTGTGGACGACAACGTAGAAGAGCACCAAAGATGACTTGGTTTCATTGAGTTAAAACAGATATGACCGAGCTTGGCCTGTTGGAGACTCTTGCCTTAGAAAGAGGAAGTTGGAGAAAGGGAATTACAATGCCGAATCCCCAGCAAGGTTTAGGGCCAGGAAGGAAGAAGAGGAAGAGTTATAAATCCCAGTTAATATGATATATTGAGATATATATAGAATATTAATAGAGGTTGTCCCTCTAAGATAACTTTGGCCTCACCAGGTCTTTTTTGTTGAGATTTTGATGGACAAACTTGCTTGATATAAATGAAATGAAGAAAATGGCCATTTTTGAAAAGTTTTGTCTCAAAAAGTCATAATCAAATTTCTATTTTTTGATTATGTATTAGAGCAATATAGACATAAACAAGATTTATAAATTGGGGTCTGTTCAAATAAGGGCTTAAAAATTGACAAGAATTGAACTTGTTTGAAATTGAAAAAAAGACCTTTTTTAATCCGCGTTTAAAAAATTCTCAATTAATTTTTATTTACTTTACTTTTTTCTTTTTCAAGTCTTTTTCGGCATCTATGGCCATTTAGACTCCGTCCTTATTTATTTAGTGAAAAGTCTTAATTTCCCCTACAAAATTTACCTAATAGTTAATTGTAATTGTAATGTAATAATTAATGTAAATCTAAATAATGGAGAGTACAACTTTAAAGAAATTGAATTCGTGCTAAACTATCTATGATGGCGCCACGATCGACGCAGATGGCGTTGGACATCAAAATTTGGCAGACATCTTGTTTCTCTTTTCTCTTCGCATTGTAGATCGCTAGATGCAACTCTCAGTGATTTGAGTGCCCTAAACGTGTATTTAATACAAATAAATCACAGTTAAATCGAAAATGTAATTTATTTATTAAGAAATGTCTTTATTTAAAGCATATCTCAAATGGATTATAATTAGAAATTAATTTATATAGACCAATTTGCAAGTTTGTACAATATTTCAACAAAGTAACACTTGTTGGAACTGCAATTTTGTAAGCAGAATACGAGGCACACTTCCCCTATTGCGATTCTATAAATATCTCACTACTTCCTGGGACTTATAACTATCTTATTTAACTAAAAATCTAAATTAAAAAGAAAAATTGTTAGTGCCAATTTTATGCATTTTTGATGCCAGTTATATACAGAGAAAGTGAGTTACATTTTTAAAATATGCATAAAATGTGGTATTATTAAGGATAAATCCATGTTTCAATCTATCATAGAATAAATGCAGTATCACTTCAAACCTGACTCTTCCTCTTGCAATATTCTTGTGATATTTAAACTAGGGCCTCAAGAAATGGCAATTTTTAATATTTTGAGCTAAAATTTTGCTTAACTTAGTTTCAAATTAATAGAAAGATATGTGCCAAATATGAAAAAAATTGGAAATGGGTAATCATGGACCATCTTTTTAATTAATATGGAATTTAATGGAATAAATAAATGGTAAAGATGAAAATGAGCAGGACATAATGGAAGAAGAACGAATGCCAATTAGGACTTTGATTGTGAAACCAGTAGGAAAAAGGTATAGTGGAAGACCTAGAACGAGATGGGTAGATTATGTCAAGAAAGATCATGAGGTCGCTGTTATTATTTCTGAACGCTGTCCCAGTGCTGCATTAACTTTATTGTTGGTTTTAACGCTATTAGGACAGTATATGGGTTTTTATCCAAACTTTTTTTTTGTTTTTTTAAAAATTAATCCTGCTCCACTAAAAGGATTGTTATGAAATTTGGTCCAGGGCTGAATACAAACATTTTAATTATTACATCTAAGCTTTAATATTTGGGTGGGGGGCTTTTTTACCGCCTCCTCCCTGTGGACCGATTCACTTCAAATTTTAATATTTTCTGAGTCTCTCTTAGGACAACGATGGCAAACCTTTTTGCCAAGTGGGTTAATGTTGTGATTAATTTTACTTTGAACTGAACCGTGGGTCACTTAATAAATCAGAATTTATAAAAAGATTCAAACTTACTTGCTTTCAGGTGCACACTGCAAATAATATATTAAATTTAATAAGTACACATGAACAGAACTATTTAACTATTATTTTTATTTTAATAATTGAGAAAACAATCCTCTTGACAGGTGGCACACTGACATCAACACTACGCAGTTCGGGCTACGGAATCTAACGAAAAATACCTAGGTATCGGTTTCCTTCGGGTACCGATGTGTTTGGAGGTTCAGGAATTTTGAACATTCCATTGTAATTTTTTCGAAAATTCTTTCTATATAACATGTGGGTATTTCATAATAGTTGAGTAGGTCAATATGTGACCCACGGGTCGTAGGTTCACCATCACTGCCCTAGAACTATAATTTGTAATGTTTGACTAATTCAGAACCGCATTTCTACATCGGAATACTTATTAGGAATTATTATTCATCCATTGCAATGTTATAAGCCTGCAAAAGTTGGCCAAATCAACCAAGCGTTTTTTCATCCATCTTAAAGCATGAATTCACGATTTTTTTATAGGGAAATATTTGACATATCCGAAAATTTTTCCCATTTATAAATTAATATCTCTAAATTAAGGAGAAATATTTTTTATCAGCTTCCATAACATCATGTTTTTATCACTCTTAAAAAACAAAAATGTCTCACCGGAAAAATATATTTAACACTTTTCTTGGGCCGTATCCAAAGTGGAAATGGAAGGGAGTGCCCCATCCCCAAAAAAAAAAAATTTCTAGCAATTGTAAAAATTTTGTTGGTATTTTTGAAATATTTTTTTACAAAAATGTCAAAATTTTGTTGGTATTTTTAACGTTCTAGAAAATGATATCGCTTCCGTCCCGGTCTTTAAAATTTTTTCCTCAAATTATTAATCATTTATATTTTATCAAAAGAAAAGAAAATTTTAAAAGATATTTTTTATTAATGGAAGACTGTTCTAAAATAAATTTACAATACATAGAAGTTGTTTTTTTATCTGAAAATTTTAAATACTAATGACTGAAACATGCCGATTTTTAAAGAATTCAATTATTTCTGCATCAAAAATAGGAATGGATATGATGGTGAAATTTGAAGGATCCAATCTGTATTATTTATATTTGTTACTGGGAGATAGGTTGAAAAAAAATTTTATTATTTAAATAAAATTTTTATTTCTTTACAAACGTCGACCACAGTCTTCTAGTCTTCATCAGGACATTACAAACATTATTGCCGTATTTGTTATCTTTGTATTATATAACTAACAGCGACTATATAACTGTTCCATTCATCGCTGTTAATTATATAATAAGAATATACAAGAAAACAATTGTACTAAGCGGGTTAGAGCAAGTGTTGATTACTTTACAACTTGCAGCGTTGTGATTAAGGCTTGAAGACTGTAGCCGAAACATTGCGGTTTGTTTGTTTAAATAACAATATATTTTTTTCTTCTTGCAACGATTCTGTTTATAAACAATCCACATTGGATTCTTCGCATTTCATCATCATCTCTATACATTCGTCATAATATCTGGCAACATAATAGGAATAAACCAGCCAATAATTGAACTATGCAATTTGCATTATGCTGCAAGCGCTTTCAATTGGTCATAAAATTAATAGTGATAAATTCCACGAATTCGCTTTGGAAACAGGACGAAAATTCGTTCACTTATATCCCTGGTTTCGCTTGCCAACTTCTGAATATAAGTTTTTTACTCAGGGTGTAATATCTTCTTCACTATTGACGATTGGGCAGATATCCGAAGAAGCACAAGAATCGTACTAAAAATATATAAAAAAGTTTAAAGAAGATGATCCGCGAAAATATAGCAGAAAAAAATGATGTAAGATATTTTCCTGCGACTTTTGACTGCTACTGATCCATCTATTTCTACTTAGCGAAAACTACCACAAAAGAAATTAAAATCATTTTCACCAGGAACTACTACTACTTCTTCCACTATTCCTAAAATTATATGATGAACTTGTTTGCGGAAGAAGAATCAAGTGATAATGACTCCAATGATTAAATCTGAATATATGTTCTTTCTTTTATAAGTAATTATTATTGTAATTTATACAATAAAGGAAATAGAAGGCAGATTTCAGCAAAAAAGAAGCCCTTGGATGCCAAAAGCTGAGAGGAGACTTTGGGCCTGAATATAAATAGCCAATAAGTGACTATAGATGGACCAATAAATTTTGCCCGAAATGTCTTTTGGCTTTTGGCATCAAGGGCTTCTTTTTTCAGAAATCTGCTTTCTCTTTACTTTATCAGATCCCAACAGCAACTGACTACTAATCGATTTATACTATAATACACTATTAACACTGTTTAAAAATTTTATTGAGCATTTTTATTTTAAATCTCCAAATTAAACTAGCATAGCACTCGCTCGAAAATTTTCTCGGATGCATCGTTACAGCCAGATCCCCCACAAGCCCCAATCATTCCAAAGACTCGGCCATCTAAGGGGAAAATTCAGCGATTGATGAAAATGGGTTAATCTTGTCCTCATGTATGAGTGGAAATTCAGACCAAACAAGACGTGTTGCTCCCTGAGAAGCGCATTTCATCCTCCATTCCACTTTACGGGTCTCCGCGCACGTCATAAACATTCACTGTGACTTTTGATTTATAGTCCTCTGGCCACAGGAAATGACTACAATCCTTAGTTGCCTTATACGACAAGTAGAAAGTACTGCATACTTTTTCGGTTCCCACTTGACAAAGTGGTTACTTACATGCCAAAATACTTGAAAGGTGCATAATATTTAAAATAAATTTATTTTATTATTACCGTTAACATCATTAAATGGATAAATTATTTTTTTAGTCTGTCATTTTACTTTAAATAATTCTCTTAATTTAAGATATTATATTATCCAATCATATTTATTCTTACTCGAAAATAGAATTATACCAGATTGTGGATAAATATAAATTTAAGAAACTGAACCATTTTGTCTGATTTAAAGAGTAAGCCCAAAATAAAAAATAGGAATTCCTAGCATATTCTTTCAAGAACACTATAATGTTTATTTTTTTGTCTTTCAGTAAAGGGTGCCATATATTTAGACATATACGCTTTCCTTTCACTTACTCTAGCAACTGTCAGCTGTTGCAGGCATTAGCCTTAGATGTTCCATTCACAATAGTGTGAAGCCTCAAGCCGCAGAAAGAGTGCTTCCCTCGAAACCAAACAAATATGCTTATGTTTCAAGTCTCTTGCAAAAAAATTGATTTTATGTTATTGCTTACCTTCAAAATCAACTCATTTTCAATGAAATCTCCCATGTTATGATTTTAATAAGGAATAAAAATCTTGACACGAATATCAGAAAAATAAATTTTTTATACTTTATTTTGCCAATTTTATTGTCAATTGGGCGGCTGACAGGTTAAATGCGTTCCATTTATTTCTGATCTGAGGCGTCTAGAGGCACAACGCTCGATGACTTTAAGTCCATGAATGGAAAACAACTAAGTGTTATTCCTTCCGGATAAATTTTACCACGTATAATAATGAATTATTAAAAACTAATATGAGAATATAAATTACTAGAGAATATTTAAAAGAGATCCTAATGCTAATCGGTCCTGACCATAATAAGCCATTTCTGTGTGTGGTGATGAGATTCGGGCCGGAGTGATTTTCTACACGAAAGCACTGAAGGAGAAGCAGAAATGACTGTTACACATTGCATAGTTGATAATCTGTATATATTTTAAACTCTTCATCTCAGAGACCATCTCTCTTGCTATCTAACACTTCCTCTTGCCATTCTTTTTCGGCCAAGAAGAGCCTCCCCATCTCTCTCTATTTCACTTTGCTGTTAAGATAACATACATCTTCAGCTATCTCTGCTGAATTAATGGGATTCATGGAATTATTAAATAAATTAATATCATTATTTTTCCCACATAATTTCTTCATTCACATCTGATTTACATCTAAATTTATCATTTATCAACAAATTAGTATTAAGATAATTTATATTATAAGATTGGGGAAAAAATCCATTATTTTTTCGTTTATTTCAAGGCTTAACATCATTAGGATTGTTCGATTTGGGTCAAATATGCACTGTTTTGTTCTACAATTTGTCGCCATTTTAAAGGTATTTTTATGATTCCTCTTTCATAGAACCCCTGGTCCTTATTAACAAAAAATTCGACTAAGCGATTTACACAATCTTCTATTTAGGACAATTTTTTATCCCCAAGTAAGTTTTTCAATGACAAAAAAAAAGATGGTAATTGCTGCCAGGTCCGAACTATAAGGTGGATCCATCAAAACTTCCCAACCAAGCTCCCGGAGTTTCTGGTGAGTCACTATAGATATATGTGGCCTGGTGTTATCCTGATGGAACACAACTTTCCTATTGACTAATTCTGGCTGCTTATGGTTGGTCGCTAGCTTCAAACGATCCAACAGTAAAGGTCCGAATTTAGAGTTTGGCCATATGGAAGCAGCTCATAATGGATGATTTCCTTTCCAGTCCCACCAAACACACACCAAAACCCTCCTGGCCGTTAATTCTGGTTTGGCCACCGTTTGAGCCGTTTCGCCGCGCTTTGACCACAATCGTTTTGGCACAATATTGTAGTATGCAACCCATTTCTCATCCCCAGTCACCATCCGTTTCAGAAATGGCTCGATTTGGTTTCGTTTGGCCAAGGCTTTGCAGATGGAAATTCGTTCGGTCCTTCATGTTTCTTTACGTTAATTCGTGTGGCACCCAAACATCGAGTTTCTTTTTGAATCAAGCTTTATGCAAATGGTTTAAATCTCTTTTATGGTCGATCTTCAGCTCCTGGGCGATACTATAACTGCTAACATGGCTGACTACTTCGATCATTTCCATGATTTTATCGACATTTTCGACGACGGGCCTACCTGTGCGAGGTGCATCTTCAACATCAAAATTACCGGAACGGAATCGACGAAACTAAAATTGTGCGGGATTGGTTGTGACAATATCGGGACCATAAACACCATTCACAATTTCAGCCGCCTCGCTTGCATTTTCGCCTTTATCGAAGCAAAATTGTAAAATATACCGAATTTTCTCTTTGTTGACGTCCATTTTTTACGTGCTAAATCTAGCATCTGAATCAATCAATCACAAAACTGTTAAAGAATTTTTGTAGTACGGAATGTTACTTTTCCAACAAGTATAAGTATGAATCTATGCAATCAATAAACACATCACGAGATATATATCACTAGAGCCATCTAGCGAAAAAATAATGGATTTCTTTTTCCCCAACCTATTATATTATAATTTGTGTGTTGCCACTTTTTCAAAACTGTACCCGGAATTGCCCGGAGCATTACCAAAACTATACAGGGGTAACGGGGATATGATAGCTGGATTAATGGGGCCCACTCCTTTTTCTCGAAATGAACTCAAATTGATATTGCTATTAATTGGGGTGTATGTGTTTAACCATAATGAAGGATGTTTGAGTGTCTCCATAATATCATGGATTTTCGTATTTTTTGGATTTTGATTTAGCATTCATAGCTTTTAAAATTCATTTAATTTTTTCACAGTTAAGACTTCAGCCAATTAAAGAATATTTTGCTTAATGCTCCGTTTAATGTAAATATTTCGACAATGAAATGACATCATCCTCAGTACTAACAGTGGGGTAATGGGGAACCTATGTTTAAGAGTTTTTCTTACACATCTGATGTAGACACAAAATTAATTGACTACCAAGTTATGAATGATAAAATAGAATGTTATATTATTTGTAATGAGATCCAGTGGAGCTTGGGTCTGACCGGACAACCGCTCGTGCTGCCAGTTAGATTGTTTTCAGCACAAAAAGTAAAAAAGCTTTTATTGAAAATGCACTAAAAAGAGGAAAATAATTTTTTGCATAAAATTGTTGAATATTTATGACAAAATATAAAAGCATCGGCCCTCACTGAATATTTTATTTTATTTCCCATTAATGATATTTTAAGTTTCATGCTTTCATTATTGATTATAAATATTCGTTAATTTTATGCAAAAAGTTATTTTTCTCTTTTTAGAGCATTTTCAATAAAAGCTATTTTTAAAATTTTTTACTTTCTCTTAACTATATATGTACTATATCGTGAGAAAGTATTGCGATTGCAAAAAATCGATGTCTACATTTCAACCGAAATACACGTTTTGAGGTCCCCTGACTCTAAAAAAATGGTTTTTGCAAAATGGTCTGTCTGTCAGTCTCTCTTTTTCTCTCTCTCTCTCTCTGTGTGTGTGTGAACAAGATTTCTCAATAACGAAGAAACTTACGAGGCTGAAATTTTATATTTAAGCTAAGGACCCTCGTCGCTTACACCTCGAAGCTTTTTAATAAAATCGGCTAAATAGTACTAGTATTTTACTGATGTTCTTTTTTAGTTTTTTTTTTTTTTTTTTTGATTTTCTCAAAATTCGACATATGAAAAGATATATATTTTATTATAGGTTCCATGAAATGTAACAGTAATTTTTTGTGTTAAACAAATACAAGATATTGCTAGTATTGTTAATATATTTGATATTAAAATTTATTTTGGATCTGCAAATTTTAACTCTTAACACTTTACAGAGAAAATGAAGATGATACTGAATGCCTTTACTGCAGAGATTTCTATACCACGTCAAATGATGGCTGAGTGTGGTGTCAGATTTGCCTCAAGTGAGCCCAAAACCCTTGTTATGGCATAGACAGTGAAGATGTCGAAACTTTCTTAGTATGTGAACATTGTAAATATTTTTAAATATATTTAAGATGATATTTTGATACTTTCTGAATTAATTTCCCTCTAAAACTAATCAAAATATTACAAAAAATTTGAAAAATTAAAGAAAATAGATATCTAATATTTCCTTTTTTAGAACATAGAAAAAAGCTCAGTCTCATCTCGGGGAACTCGTGGTCTCCAACTAAGTCTCTCAAAGATGATAATTTATAGTATTGTTATATGAATAGATAGATTGATATGAAATTATTGAATTGATTTATTCTATTAAATATTTTTTATTATTTTATAAAATAATTTTGTTAGTTCATGCTCCAAGGTGTCATATTTACAAAACTTGCTTTCCGATTATTCTTTTGGGATAAGGAGATTACAGAAATAAAGTATCTACATTTTGCCTTTCATGTTTACTCATAAAATATAGATTTATAGTGGGCGGTGAGTGATTTTTTTTATCTCGAAAAGAGGGCGTTAGGTAGAAAAGATTTGGGAAACTATAGGATGAAATGACATTAATATATAATCAGTTTTCGTGAATGGATCTCAATGAAAATTCATATTTAGTTTCCATATATCAATATTTAAATTTATTCAACGTTTGGTAAATATCTGTTCGCGCGAATTGGTAGTTTATTAATTTCACTTTTATGATATGTTTTAATGTTTATCATCATTGAGAGAGTATTGCTAAAATTATTACAGTTATTTGGGCGGAGCATGAGCCATAGGAGGAGAAGAACTCTATCCCCACCCCCACCGCTAAACTAACTTAATTTAAAAAAATTTTAACTACAGGGTTGCCCAAAAGTCATTTTACCGATTTGCATGTGAAAAATCATATATTATTATGCAAATATGAACAAACATTAGCGATAATTCTCAAAATGATGGTCCTTGTGTACGATGTAAGCTTTATATCTGTCCTCAACACAACTACAAATGTGTCGAATTAATTCTTTATTATTATTAATATGTTTGAAAGCATTCTCAATTTGAGCGGTCAATATTAATAGGTTTTTTTGAAAACACATTGTCTTTTATAATACCCCACATAGAAAAACCACATGGGATTATATCGTACGAACTTGGTGGCCAATCCCGCTTTCTTCGATGACCAATCCATTCAATAAAAGTTGCCAGTAACAGTGTTTTTAAAAAAAGATGATCCTTTGAAACCACCATATCAAATGCCACCCTAGGAATATTTAATTCTTGGCATATTATCTCATTAAGATTTTCATCAAACTAGTAAATTGAGTTATGCCTATTGACATGTCCATTTAATTTAAATGTTACTTCATCAGTTGACAAAATTGCGGCTCTGCTGCTATTCGAATTAACATCATTTCGTAGAATTACACTCTACGGTCATAATCATCTTCATGCAAGGCATGAAGCGATCGTTAAACTTTCGACTTTTTATTAATCGTTGTAGACTTGACCGGGAAATATCCAATCCTAGGGATGCTTTTCTTTGATTCTGACTAGGGTTTTCTACAAAACTTTGTGCTACTATTGCCATTAATGTTTAGTCTGTGCGGTTCTCCACACTTCGGTGCATTGCAAACAATTCTTGTATCGTCAAATTTTTTACCATTGTAAGTTTCTAAAGACTTTACTGTCTTGTTGGAACAGTAACATTTGCAAACTTTTCTTCAAAATCTAAAACAAGTTGTGCATAATTCTTAGCAGTAAGCCATCCATCGTTTCAACAAAAACACGCGCTGTTCTATAGTAAAAATTTGCAAAAGGGAATGTTTACAATTATAAAAGTCAACTATTGACATTTATGATTTAACAGTGTGAGCACAGCAGTCTAGATCGAAAATATTTATATTATCTAAGAATTTGAAATGGGGTATTAAAAATTGGTATCAAAATTGCATTGCTAAACTAGCTTTTGGACCACCCTGTATTATACTATATTTCATAGGCATTTTATTCCAAACTTTTCAATTATTAAATATAAATAAATTTAATTTATCTTAAATATATTATCAAAATACACCGTACAAGAAAACATTTCAATGCTGGGGGAAGTTTTCGGCGCTAATTTCTTCTCCGCTGATTGACAGGGATCTTCTCTAATAATTTTAATAAAACTTGGATGGCGACCACAAGTTATCTGAACTAAGACTGAAATTTCTTCTGTGTCTTCAAGTACAAAGTTCTATCCCTCTCTCTTCTACCCATCAAGCGAATAGTTTATAAATTTCTCTAATATCTATTTTTTCAAGGAAAAAAGCTGCATTTTTTAAAATATCAATTAGAAATATTCTTTTCCTTTCTCTAACATAAATCTTTTTTCTTTGTGACTTTAAAAAAAATTTATTATCTTTGTTTTGAGCCCAAAAGTTTGAAAATCCTAATTGTTTTAACGGAGATATTTAAATTTCAAAAATCCAAGGTGTCAAATTTCAAAAGCGTAGGGGTGAGAAAAAATCTCGGGAGTAATGTTCGGGATTTTAAATAGTATCAGTAAGTCCTTCATACTTGTAAAATTTCATCAAAATTAAAAAATAGAAGGTATTTTTTGGTCGTCTTTCTATGGAATGCCCAACCAAACACAAACTCATTTCGCAAAAATGTTTTATCTTAAACGATATATTGATTGACTCATTACAGTGTATAGAGCGTTGTTTGAAAACCACCAACTATTTCAAACAAAGCTCTATTAGTCCATATATAATTTATATATTAGAGTGGTCCTAACTTATTTAAAAGCTCGTCTAGAAAGTAAGTAATTACCGTTGGGACATTAAAAAAATCAAAGAAATTTATTTCTGAAAAATTCTTCATACCTTATTCCACTTTTGTACATTTTCATAAAGTGAGATATGTGTCATATCTTGGCACTAATTTTAATATACCCTCTTGGTAGAATTCGGCCGCCTGCGACTTGAACCAGTTCTGGACTTTTACCTTGATGCCATCATCACTTTTAAACTTCTGGCAAGCAAGAAATTTCTTCAGATAAAAAACAAATGAAATTCGCTTGGAAGCTAGTCTGGACTATAGCGAGAGTGACAGAATTGTTGCCAGCGAAATAAATAATATGTAACGGCAGCATATTCGCCGCGAAAGTAGATGGTTTCTGGTTGAAGTTGGGGAGTCACCAAACCTGCCCAGTCAAAATAATCTTCTCGCACTCATTTATCTTAAACGATATATTTATTTGTATCTTAACCTGAAGAGATGGCTACAGGGGAAGAGATTTGCATCAAATGAGGATATCGAAAGTGAAACAAATGGACATTTTGGAGCCCTTGACAAATCGTACTATATGAAAAGAATCCAAAAATTAGAGGGCTATTGGAATAAGCGTATCGCTCTTGAATGAAACTATGTTGAAGAATAAAATCGATTTTTGACAAAAAAATATTTTTTTTTTCATTGCTAGTTCTGGGAGTTTTCACTCCATGTTGTTAATTGTATTGTCTTGAAAAGAGATTATGTAGAAAAATAAAGTTAAATTTAAATTGCCAAGAGAGGGTTGAAGTAAAGGAGGCTTCGCGGGTAGGGCCTCTATTACACGGGTTTCTATAAAAACAGCTTAAGTAAAAACTGATTGTAGCTAATTCCGAATTTGTAATCTGTAATCAGTTTTTCCCTCTAACATAGAGTTGTTCACAAAACATGTTTGATGAATTCTTTTTTATTATCTTATATTACCTGTTGTTTTAAATCATTTTATTTTTAGTAAATTTTCAAATAAACTTTATTAGTTCACTTTACATCATTTTATTCGTTAAATGTAAATTGAACTTGAGAAAAACGGCTGGTTTTTTCTTTTCTCCGAACCCTTACACAATTATCTGCCCAGTTATGTCTCACTTATAATCAATAAAAAATATATTTTGTTAGTATTAATAGATATTATCAGTTTTGTTAAAAAGATTCACTATGCTTATTTTTGGGTCGAAAAAGGCGATCAAGATAAAATTGAACTTCAGACCAAGTTTACAAAAGTTGTCTTAAGGAATTGAGTAATTGGAATTATGGCAAGAAAAAAATCCATGCCTTTTGTTATCTATATAGAGTGAAGACAAGTGACAAACTTTAGTTACTAATAGAGTCGATGTTGGCGGCTTAACAACAAGAATAAAAAAGTATCTAATTACCCTAACAGCAAAAAAAAATCATGGGAGTTATGGGGGTAATGATGATTTTTTTCAATTTTAAGTTATTTTATGTAGGCTGCCGAGGCCATTTAGACTATAAACTGTACAATTATATTACTCTTCATGATTTAGGTTCCGATTCAATTGAGCAAATTAGCATTAATAAACAACTTCTGAATTCTTTGTAAAAATGTGATAATGTTGATAGTATTGGATTTTATATATAGGCTACATTATTTGAACTAGATCGCCATCACAGTTTCGCACTAGAGGCAAGGACGATTCAGATGACCGCCCCCCTCTCAAAAAAAAAAAAAATGAACAATTTTTTGTGAATTTATATATATTTGTACGAACTCATACTTATTGTATATACACTCGTTCATTTATATGTGGGTGTAGGTGTGAAATCGCCTCCCTTAAAATTTTCCCTCGGATTCGCCATTGACTAGACGGTCACCTATCCTAGCACCATTCGTGTTTGGCGTTACTTAGAAAATTTGATCCTTATTTGTTTATTTTCTTTCTTCGTCGGGGCTACCAGAAATAATTGATTGTTTATTATATTTTTATTTATATTTTTTTATTTGATTTATACTCTTTTTCGGCTGCAATGGCTTTTTAGAGTTTTCTAAATATTCAAATTTTCTGGATATAAATAATTTTAATATTAAATATAATTCCGACATGCGTTCATTATTGTTTATTAATATGATATTACTTCTTATATATCAACCAATATATATATAACCTCCTCATACAGACATCCACATCTCAACAGTGTACCGCATAAAAATGCTTCTGTTAAGTATTTTATACTCTGAGAAGATTGTGTATCTTCAAACACAACAAGACCGGGCGAATCCGCCATCATAATATTCTATATTCAAACTAATGAGTGAATTTCAAATCTCTCGATACTCCTCTCTTATCTCTTTTCCTCTTACTACACTCATCTCGGTCTTCTATAAAATATCTGCCTTTATTTTTATTCTCATCAACAATTATCAACACATCTACTCTTATCAACAATCATTCTTATCAGCTATCAACCAACGATACAGTTCACACCTCAACTGTGCACTGCACAAGGTAAAGAATCAACACTTTAATCTTTAAAATCTATTATCTATTTTCTATCTCTTTACCAACATCAAATCTATCTCATCAAATATTCAACAGTATCCAAACTTTTTTAAGCTTATACTTATTATTTTTTTTAATTTTAACACAAATATTGTTTTACAATGAAATATAGATTAAACAATACTCTTCGATTTCAAATAGACTATAATAGACCACAAGAAAACATAAGCAAATTTATATAGTTAGATCTATTAACAATATCTAATAGTGAGGACTCTCTCGCCACCTATATCACTTTTGTGAAAAAACCCAAATTTTACACAATATTTTTATATAAAAAGGAACCATTTGAAAGATAGAGAACCTTAGAATTCCCACTTTCGAAAATAAGGGCCGAAAAGTATAGTATATATTAATACTATAGTAAAGTATTTAATTATCTTTTGTTTATAATCATATTTTTTGCTACAGACTTCACATTGTACAATATAAATATAATCTTATAAAATGTATAAATAATTTACAGTATGATAAATAAATAATTCCACTTAGGGAAGTGAAATTATTTAGAAAGATGTATTCTTTGGTCTTTAGGTCTTTAGTCTTCATGCTTCTTTTCTTCTCCAGGTCTTTATTTATCAGTCTTTCGACGATTGATCCTTTTAATTTCATCCATCAATGGCCCATTTCTAGCCCTACTACTTTTACAAACTGGACATTTTCTCGTTTATCTGTTTCCCTTTCTTTAGAATAACCTCACACTTTTTCACCCTCTTCCATCTTGTCCCCTCCTTATGTTTACGCATCTTGGTCTGGCATATAAAATTTTTTTCATTCCTCTCAGTAGTTTTTTGTTCAATAGTCTTCTGACTACATTTCTATTTCTTTGTAGTAGGGGCAGTATGTTGAGTTTTCTATCTTTGTCTAGTATCTCTTTATTATCTGTCCATGTCTATTTTTTTTTCGCTCCATCAGGTTAATCTGTGTCGGCGTCTATCTTGTATTCTATACATTTCTAGTCTTTCCCTGGTCCCCATGATTTTCACTCCACATCCATAACGACTCAATTAAACTTTCGTTTTATGTCTGTCACTCCGCTTTTCATCAGTCCCTATACCGTTTTAATAACTTTTCTGGCCTTTGTTCTCTAATTGATGATTATTTTGCGTCGTTGTTGTTTGTAAAGTAAGATATTTTATTTTTGCTGTTCCTACTCATCTCTCAATTATAATATTACCTTTTTATTTTAGCTTGCTCTCTTGTGAAATATTATAATTTTTGTTTCCATTGTCTTGAGCAAAAACTTAGTGCATTAGGATGGGAAGTTCATAGTCACCCACCCTATTCACCTGACCTTACACCATCTGATTACTACCTATTCAGATCTCTGCAAAATTATCTAACGGGAAAAAAATTTAATTCTTACGAAGGTGATCCTAAGGCAGTTGCTGGCTATTTTTACTCCAAGGACGGGAACTTTTACAAAAGAGGAATTGGCAGATTACTTGAAAGATGGCAACAAATTGTTACAAATAATGGAAATTATATCAATGAATAATATTAAACATATATATTTATAAATTGATTCAAATGTTTTCTTTAAAATACGACAGAACTTTACTTCCAACCTAATATATGTAGAGCTAATTTTATCAATATTATTAGACTATTTTAAGAGAAATTTACAAAAAACGTAATTAGTAAAGGGTTAATATAAAGATCATCTAATAATAATAATTGATATATGAATTTTAATCAAAATTCGAAAAAGAACGCATCAGTAAATCGAGCCCCGGACATCGATTTTTTTTTGGCATCGCAATACTTCTCACTATATATTTCAAATTTAAGTAAGAGAAAGTAATATGTTATTTTCAGATTTCGAACAAACTCGCAGCACAGAAAAAGGTAGATTTTTTTTATGTTTAGCCAAGTAGAGTTTTGGAATTTTTCGCACTCGATCCAGTACCCTCTGAAAGCATCCAGTAAAATCGAAAATTTTCAAAAAGTTCCAGCCCATTTTTTTAAGGGACGGTTTTTTTCCGATTTTTAATCCATTTTCTATCAGATTTTTACCCATATCTTTTGAACGGTCTTCAATATCCAATTTTTTCCATGATTAGGATGCAAGGCCCGCCGAAGGCGTCCTAGTTATATTACAATGAACTTTTTACGGATTTAGTAAAAAAAAATAAAAAATAAATTTATACTTTTTTATAAATTGCTATTTTCTTATATCTATCTATTGTTAATAATATATGATAGCCTTGATATCAAGAGAAATATGCGTTCTTTGATCCGAAAGTTTGAAGAATAAATAAATTGTTAAAACACATATTGGTAATAATCGGGTAAGAATGAATGGCCTTTTCTTTTTTTTAAATTCATTTTCATACAACAACTTATCTCAAAATTAAATATAATCTTAATTTTTATAAAGAAAAAGAGAAAGAGATATCTGCGCTACAATTAGGTAAATAATGAGAAGAGAGTGAATCAAAATTTTAACAATTATAGTATTATTATGCTATTATATCAAATATTAAATCAGTGGCATTTTAAGAAGTAAATCATTTTTAATTTCTCTTGGAAATATTACTTGAAAAATAATTATTCCAATTACAAATGTAAATTATTCATAGCATATATTTTTAGAAATTATCTAAAAAGAATTAGAAATGACATACTGGTACAAGTTCCATTCAAAAACCAAATTAGGATGATTTTTTCTGAACAAGACATTGGGATATATTTTATTGGGATATTACTTGAAAATAAAATATTTTAATTTTATATTAAAATCATTCACATGTATTGCTTTTTTTCCATTCAAAAAGGTCTCTTGGTTTTTGACAAGGGACGTCCCTCACACGAGTAAGACGTTAGTGTTGGGATGGCAAACTTTTGCCTTCTAACTTCTGTGCGTTTAAATATTCTCTAAGAGTCTCATTATCTTTTTGATCATGATACAAACATATATAGTAGGATACATAAGACAAGATTAGCTCGTTTAATAATAGTAGATAAATCACATTTAAACCGAAATGCAATTTATTTATTGATGCACTTTTTTTGTTTTTCTCAAAATTCGCTCTAAGGATAAAATTTATATATCAATTATTTTTAGATCATCTTTGAAATGCACTAATTGTTTTTCTCCCCAAAATTGTTTGTGACCCACTCTACTTTTGTATGTTTTTAGGTGTTTTTGATTTTCTCCTAAACCATTTTGATCAAATTATAATAAATCAGACAAGTTTTAAAATGTATTAATCATTTTCCACCTTAAAATAGTGTGGGGCCATCGATTTGAGATATTATGAATTCCACCAGGACAATTTGTTGCCATGCCAATAAAATATAAATATTTTTAATAAAATAATTCTTTGTGAGTGTATATTGTGCTGGATCAAGAGATCCTTGGCTACCCGGAGTCGAACCATGGGATTTCTATCCGGGGCAACGGTGTGCTTCTTTTGCACCAGACCACCGGACGCTCAACCAAACCAATAAAAACTCACATTCCCACTATATATAGAGATCTAATGTAAAAGTTCAAACAAAAATTTTTCACTTATCATCCTCTTTTTAAACCAACAAGATGACCCGGCATCTCGGCTAGCTCTAAAACCCTAATGATAGCAGCAGAAAACCTTTCAAAGTGTTGCAGGGAACATTTAAGTTAGATGATTTTTCGTGATCTATTCGATTCATATGATTGAGATATAAACATTAATAATATGTCTCAAACCAAGCTCTAAACCAGCCAAAACAATTATTTTTAATAAAATAATTTTTTGTGATTATATATATATATATATATAACACAATATAAATTATTGTCCTTCGGTTAAATTGGAGATTTGATTCATGATAAAATTGGAGTTACCGTTACCAAATGTATATGTATAGAATATGTATTTTGATATGAGATGGCGTTACTCATATGTTATGTGAGTTTGAGTTTTGGCATATATGGTATTTTGTTGAACTTTCAATAAGTTTCAAACCTATTGGTGATTGAAAAGTAACCCCCTATTTTAAAAATCTTATAATTTATTTCTGAATAATTATTTTTACAAGAAATGAATCAGACAAGAACGCACATAACATTGGGTTTTATTTAAAATTCGATTTGGGCACCAGCATTCGCCTGCAGCTTCTCAATCGCATCAACTGATGTTCCCCAGGAACTCTTGTGGAATGGAAGAAATAACTTCTCGTTTTCGCACTTCAAGTTCTTCCAAAGTCTTTGGTTTCGTAGAATAGACTTGCTCCTTCAACCAATCCTAAAGAAAAAAGTCACAAGGCAGGGCTTCTGGCCGGCCACTCATGCGGACCACGTCGACCCATCCATTTTCCAGGAAAATGGTGATTCAGCCATTCACGAACAACAATAGCAAAATGTGGAGGACGCCATTTAAGCTGCTTCTTGAGCACGGTTCGTACACAGTGAAAAGAGAGGCCACTTTCCTTTGCTGCTTCTCGAAAAAATTATAAATAGTTTAAAATAGGGAGTTACTTTTCAATCACCCTGTATATACCAACAAGTGTGAAAGTGAAGACAATTTTTTTTTCCTTTTGAAAATGTCGAATTTCGTACCAGAATATTAGGCATACTCTAATTGTCTACTATCATTTGAAGAAAACTGCTACGGAAAATTATCTTTTGCTTGTGGAAGCTTATGAACATGGTCTTACTCAAGATACTTGTGAACGTTTTTAAACGATTCAAAAAAGTTGATTTTGAATTTAAAGACAAAGCACATGGAAAACCTCTGCAAAAATTTGGAGATGCAGAATTGCAAGTATTATTGCCCGAAGACAGCACTCAAACCAAAATTAATTAATTTAAACCATGCATTAATAGAAAAAAAAAAAAAAAAAAAAAAAAAAATGGGCCAGAAGACATGGCAAAGTAATTTTGCTCCATGACTTCATCGCACACTATAAAATCAGTCAAACGTTATCTTTGCTTGGCTGGGAAGTGTTGCCCTACCCACCGTATTCACCAAACTTGGCTCATTTAATTACCACTTGTTCCGGTCGATGACCCATGACCTAGCAACGCTTCAAATTCTTTTGAAAAATGGGTCCATGATTGGACAATTGCAAAAGAGGAGAAGTTCTTATTTGCAGATATTTCAGCCGACCAAACCTGCTTCACTGCATGATTTGTTCTTTGACAAGTAAAACACTGTGAACAAATGAGAGAATGGTTGTCCTCGCCTCTCCAAACACATGCTTTTATACTTGTTAGACGAAATCAATAAATTATATCATACACTGAAGAAGGTTTATTATGGATAAAAAAATATCTTTTAACTTAATATTATTATTATTTGTTAGAAAATGGTCAGCCAATTTGACCGTTCAGGTAATTCCGAACGATATGATGGCGGCACGTTGTTTAAAATTTAGATATTTTTAATAAGGACCAGTGGCAGGGTTCCCCCCCCCCCTCCCTTGGACACAAAAAAACATAATTTCATATAAAACTTTATTTAAATGTAAATAATACAGTATAATAAAATTTTGGTATTTTTTATCTATAATATATGAATTTCATTTAGAGAATCCAAAGAAGGAAAGTATCCTTAAATTATAATATTTAGAGTTGTTCTTATTATTCTATAAACAGTAATAAAATAATCAAACTTGTACACTTTGCATATATGTTCGACCAGCAGCTTTCGTCTCCTCTCCCTACAACACAAATTTCTCCCCCCCCCCTTCCTCCCAAGCCAAAATCCTGGGATCGTCATTAATAAGAGCCCCAACATCTAAAACATCACCTAAAATTATAACTCCCTTTTATAAGGCAAAGCCTTTTTTTCGACACTGCAATTTAACTTATTAAATATAAAACATCCTATATATTTACTATTCGTATAAAATTAAATTGGTCAAACTTTAACTTTTGTTTAGTCTTAATAGATTATTAGGAGTAGGATATGATAAAAATGTTTTATTTATCATGAAATATATTTTTAGATTTTGTATAGCTCTTCTAATAATTTCCTAAGATAAAATAAAAAAAAGCGTTTGTCCATTTTATTTCAATATGCATAGTATTATTCATAAATTTATTCAAAATGCAAATTTTTCATTTTGTTTATTTATTATTCATGAGGAGTATGGGAGTAAATATATGATGATACACAATTTGTATTTTTAAAGTATTTTTGTTAAATTAGATCTCAAAAATGGAACATCAACAACAACAACATCAACAATATGTAACTTTAGAAGGGATTGATAATTCCAATGCTAGGGCATTAGTTGTTAAGTTAATTAATGTTGTCCTGACTGTATTGCAAGTTATTCTTCTTCTTGTGGCGACCGCTGCTGGTATTGTAATGCCTTTTCTCAGAACTAGGTAAACTATAAAAATATATATTTATTTATATTATTATATTTATATATTTGAATTTTTTTTAGATTACGTATTTTAACAACAACTTTACTCGTTGCTGGATTTATTTTTATTTTAAAGCAATGGCCTGAACTTAGAGATGTTGGGAATCATTTATTACGTCATCTCAAGGAAGCCTTATCTGTCAAATAATGGTTAATTTCATCCTAAAAAAGTTTTTACAAAAAAAATTAAATAAATAAAAAAGCTTGTACTTTTATAAAGAACCTGTGAATTTGCTGATCTTTTGTGATGAAGAGACTCCTTTGGAGAATTAACTTTATATCCTAAAAAATCCGATCGTCAAAAGATTTGTATACTATTTTTTTTTTTAGAATTAGACTTTCTTATGGTTCGGTAGCAAATTTATAAACTACCTCCTTTGGGATCCTCATTTACTATTAACGTAAATGTAATTTTTTGCAAATGAACTTTCTTTTACTTTTGTTGAATTATTTAAATATTATATCATTGTTATTATTTTATTTTATTTCCTTTCCTCGCCCTTTCATATTTTCATCTTATTTATTTTTAAGCAATTATATTTTCATTAATTTTTTAAATAGGTTTCTTAGAAACACTTAGAACAAGGGACATCATCTGAAGAGGGCTCAGGGGGCAGGTCTCCCCCCCACCCCCCCCCCCCCCCCCGCCCCCCCCCCCGCCCCCCACCCCCATGCTCCCTTCGCCGCCGTCGGTCCT
>JAAAKE020014796.1:0-10669 GCA_010014785.2 Anisolabis maritima
TGTCGCTCAGGACGGGAGGCGAACCACTGACCTTTGGTTTATAAGGCGAAACCTCTACCTCTGCACCAAGGGACAGGGTTAAAAACGATGAAAATAATCCAAAACTTTATAATCTCAATTCTTACAATAAGATTTTTAAATATTAATATTTATAAAATTTAAATTTTGTATAATTTTCCCCTTTCTTTGTATATGTAATAAAATAACCGAAAAAAAAAAAAATTAGAAATAATGAGCATCTTTGTGCAAATATATTTTTTTATTATGTTATTATCATCATCGTTAATTTCTTTTTCTTTTTTAATTTTTTTTTTTTTTAGTATAAAGCGAGGAATATATATATATTATAGTATAGTAGTTATATTTAATTTTATTCATGAAAAGACCAAAGAAGAAAATATGTCGTAAACTCAATTAAAATTATAATAAAAAATACTTCATAAACTATATTATTATTTTACTTTCTGTTTTAAAAACACTTTATTTTAAATTTATTTTATTATTAAATATTTATAAATATAGGGTATTCCATAAGTCTAGAATTTCTGTTTTCTGAGCAATGGGGAAATATCAATTAGCCTATCTTAAATAAAAGAAAAAAAAACCTGAAATTTTATTGAAAAATAACCAAGTCATATATGTATATATATCGAAGCAAAGAGAATCAATTTTAATGTTTTTATATTTATTGGAAATTTATTGTTTTTTATTTATTTGAAACAAAACCTTCCCTTCACTTTTGATTTATTTTGAACCAAAGACAACTCAAGATATTCTAAAAGCCTATATTTTTTATTAGGTTAGGAAAAAAATAAAAATACCCTTGAATGTGGTTTTGATATATGTATTAGAAATACAGGTAAATAAAAAACTTAATTAAATTATGTATCAAAGCGTTTTTCAACCTTGGCGAGGCAAAATACCCAAAGGGGTTGCCAAGAGAAAATAAAGAACAAAAAAATATGAGGTAGGAGTGACAAAACTAAGCAATGGAATCGGCACAAATAGGGCAGAACTAAGGGAAAGAACAACCCTAAGAAAAAAAGATAAACAAGATGTTCGAAGAAAAAATTTTATATATTAATTCATTAACTATTATCTCCTCTTTTTCCTTTTAGATCAAAATCTAAAATTTAATTAAAGAATAAAATGGTTGAGAAACAAGTGAAATGACCTGAATTTGGGCGGCCCAACTTCGAGAACTATGTTTTTTTAGGGTTGAACTCTCCGCCGAAGGGGGGCCCTTGCTACTCGTATGCGAGAAACAGTGATGTAATCAAGATGCATTTATTTATAAGTAGAATTTTATCAAAAATTCAATTTTGGAGAAATTTGGATTGGAGACCAAATAAAAAATAAAAAAAATAAAAAATAAGGATTTTTTAATGATTTGTTAAAATAAAATTATTTTAAAGAAAAATAAATGAGTGGGGCCTCCCGGACTTGAACAGGGAACATCCACGTCTCCCACTCATTTATCTTAAAAGATATGTTAGCTTATAGTAATGAGGCATTGTTTTGAAAATCAGCACCTTTTTTCAAAAACCCCAATTATTCAGGATCTTAAAGAAAGTCAAAACAAATTGACTCACCTATTCCTAATCATATCTCCGAATAAGATGACGTTTGTCAAAGTTCGCATGGAATTGGACTCGACCATTCCAATGAAATTACATTGATGTATGTGAATATCTGGAAAGAATTAGAGAAGTAGGATTAGAAATAAAAATAGAATCAAGATAAATAAAAATATAGGGACATCAAGCTTCTCCTAATAAATTTATTAGTGAAGGGATAAAAGAATCATTTGATGCCAAGCAGGCTAGTTACTCGAGAAGTACTAGATAATAATTCTCCTATATGAATTTAGGCAGGAAATTTTGGTGGTCAAGAGCTTTGAAAAAATTTTTTTTTAATTTTGGTAAACTAAATAAAATAAATGGGCTTTTTGATTTGAGAACCTTAATATTCAGTAGGAATTCGATTATTCGGACCTTATTCGTCTGTAGGAGTCCAGCTTTTTTTAACATTTTTTTTTATTGTTTTAAATTTGTAATTATCTGGTTTGTATTTGATTATCCGGACGATGCTGGATAATAGAGTTTTACTCTATTCGTATGTTTACCAAAACCACCCCCTAGCAGCGAGGCCTCGGGCATAAGTACCCTGATAAACCTAACTTAATGATTGGACTGTCTCTATTGACATTATATACAATATTAATATTTTAATAAAGAGAAGAAAACGAATGATTTTTTTTATTTATTATTTCTTCATATAAAGAGGGGAGGAGAGCTGTAATCGTAATCATTCTATGTCGATTGGCTTCTTTCCTTTCAAAGGTCACATGTATCTGGTTGGATGCTCACAAGGGAAATCGTCTCGGTTGGTTGATTCAAGTTGTCAGAGGAACATTGTTAATTAATATATAAATACTCAACTACTAATGATTAAACTATTTTAAATTTAATATGCAAAATTTTATATGAGGTTAATTTCATTTGAATTGTAATATAATTATTATTTTCAATTTAGAGTTTTCTCCAAGTTAATTTTTTACTAAAAATTGTTTTCCCAATGATACTTTATCTTTTTTTTTTGTTTTCGAAAAATTTCTATCTTTTTATGTCCCTCAAGGGTTGTAATAATATTACAACATACACACACTCGCTTTCGACCCTTTAGATTTCGCTTTGATTGCTTATGGGAAAATGGACATTTATAAGGGGGTTGAAGGAGTTAATGAGGGATATGTATTCTCTGACAGTTTAGGGGTGGGAGGGATATTGGTCCTGAGGAAGGCAAAAACTCGCCCCGCAGTCGATTCGAGGTTGAGTGGACGTCCATCAAACGCCTTGTGCAAGAACCAAAACCACCCCCTCCCCCCCTTAGCACCACTACATCCTCCATAACCAAAATGCAATCCCCCTCTTGCCCATTAACGTCATCCTTGCGTGGTAGTGGGGGAAGAGAACCTCCCCTCCACGGATGAGCGGAAATGACGTCACGCGGGCCGATCAATATCGCGGCTCAAACCCCCGACAATCTTATATCATATATAGGCCTATATATCCAAACTTTATCTATATATATAAATATATATATAAAGCTAGGTAAGTTATCTATCTAGCGAGATATCAATTTGCTGATTCAACAAAAATCTAAGGTATAAAAAAAATAAATGATATACTCTTAGGAACTTTTAATTTAATAAAATATAGATCATAAATTCATTTAAAAAAAAAAAAAAGTTTAGGGAGAAAAATAAGGGCGTATATATCAATTATAGATTCAATATTGATATTGCAAATAGAAAATAAAGTTTCGAACTTATCTAACGAACTGCTAACAAAATCTCTGAACAAAAATTTCAATTGTTCGAGGAATAAATTTAAAAAAAAAATGGAAAAATGATGTACTGGCTCTTTTATATCGAGAGAAAATGAAATAAAGGCGGTGAATAGGGAAAGAAATAGTCAAATAGAACTTGTCAAGAAAAAAGCAAATTAAAATTCTGGGTGAGAAACAAGAATATCACCATGTTTATATAATAATATATCTAATTAGTAACAGTTAAGAAAATTTCCCTTTGAAAAAGAATTTGTAGAAACTCGTATCATTTTATTCACAAATAATGACATGACGTCAAGCCATACACAAGTTTAGTCGAGAGGACCTTCGTCAAGCGAAATGATAAAATGTGTATTTGGAGAAGCAAGCTCCATTAGGGGGAGTTTATCGGTAATTTATATTTTTAAATTCTATTTAATAAAATTTTAAATAATTTCTTAATTTTCTTCCCTTTAAACTATTCACCTTAACGGATTATTTATGTGCTAGGGGCGAGTGGATGATACATATCACTTTTATATTTATTGCTCTACGGAGCCGTAACGAAAAATTGCGCTTCTCCCTTTGGGTGAATTCTTAAAAAAAAATTCCTAGATTATTTTTTAAGCAGATGAAAGTAGATATTTTTTATGAATATATATATATAATTTATTAATGATAACAATTGTGAAAGCTTCAATTCTAAAATTTTTTGTTAAGTTTAATGTACTAATTATTTTTTATTTAATTTTTTATGAATATATAGCCGTAGTGAACAAAGAGAGCGGAATATATTCTGGGGTTTGGCCATTGAAGGGTGCAGAGGAAGAGGTTATTTTTAAAATAAAAAATTTTAAGTGAATTGCTTCGAGAATTATCTTCATTTGAATTATAAATAGATATTAATATTAATATTCAATATATGCCTCGATTTTTTTTTTTTTTCGAACTTTTCGTAGTATATTAAACTGTAATTAGTATTTTTACTGCCACACGAAAAAAACTCATTTATCCATCTTAGGAATAGAGAAAATAAAAACTTTTTCACGTGATAAGAAAAAAAAATGTTGCTTTAACACGAGTCTGTGTTAGACCTAGCTTCATGTACCAAAGGACAGTGGTTCACGTCCTGAGAGACAAAAATTTATTTATATTGTAGTATATACCAATTAATATAAAATATGAGAAGAGTTTAGGGTTCGAAGAAGTGTAGAATCGCCTATGTTAAAGCTTCCTCCGAAGGAGAACAAAATAGAATTTAATACTATGTGTGAAAATTAAAATGAAAATTTAAAATTAAATTTTTAATTGAATTAATACAAACACTCATTAACGCCCGATTTAATGAAGAAAAAGTTTTTGGATCAAGGAAATGAATTAAAAACTAGAACAAGAACAAAATCGAAATTAATTGGAAATGAATAATAAAAAGATAAAAGAAAATGGGACTTTTGTAACATTTCTGTTATTAGTATTCTTACTGATAGCAAACCAACCCTTAAACATTGCAAATTAGATCTCCGATTGTTAACCAAATAGAGAATAGGTTGAAGTGTGAAACGCGCAGGATGACCATTTAAAAGGTCTCATCGCATTTAATTATTATTATTATATATAATAAATTGGTGTGGTTAGCATATCACATAACTTTCTCTCTAGGTGATGAAATCATTAAAAAATTATTTGTATAAAATTTCTATTTAAAAGCGTACTTTTTTTAATTTTCACAGAAAATATTAATTTTAATATCGATCCATGTTTATTATTGATACCTGTAGCAATTTACAAATATTTTTATCTTGTAAACTAATAAGCAAAATTCCCAATTTTACCAACTTGAAATATTCTAGTTATTTAGGGTTTTCTAGAGAGAGCGAAGGATTTTTTACCGAGAGCGCGGATGGCCTTTTGGTTCAACATTTGCATTTGAGCCTTTAGATCTTTATGATTCTCCATTTCCCTGACTTCAAAATTTTATGAAATAAAGTTATTATTGAATAATGAAAAAAAGTATGATTCGTTTTTTTTGAGATTTCGGAGGGGGAGAAGGGGAAGTTAGAACAGCCCTTCATAAATCATTAGACGGACATTAAAATTAATTACTATAATATTTTTATTTAAAAATAACTAATAAGACTATAAAAATAGACTTAAAAGTCTAGTAACCTGAAACATTAAGTATTTTTTTTTAATGAAGTCCAAATTTTTGAAGATCACTAGTCTTCCAATTTTATTAAAATGTCTTATTATAGAGTGGGAAAGGAAATGCCTCATTTCCAAGAAAATATTTCCAAAATATCATGAATGAAGAAGACAGTAAAATCCTTTTTAATATCACTAATTATAAAAGATATTCCAACAAAACTAATAATTCTATTGTATCGAGAATTTTTATAAAATAAAAATAAGAAAAACACATTCTTGAGGGATGGGGCAATATTAAAAATAAATTTAATATTACCGCTCTATATAATGGAGAAGAGAGATAAATAGGTATGAATATCACTCTGCCTTCTATCCTATCATTTTGGAAATTTAATACTTATTTTTTGATAATTTGATTATGTTTATTTTTAATTTAAAAAGAACCTTTATTAATTTTAAGTATTTTTTAGTAGAAGGAATAGAATAGCCTAACAAACAACAGTAATATTAATTTTAAAAATATAATAAATAGTGTTAAGTATAATCGCGAAACCAAGAGAAACTCGAGATATAAAAGCTTATAATTTTATTAGGTTAGAGAAAAAAATTAAAAAACAAATAACTCCCTGGAAAATTATATTACAAAAAATATTAAAGTTGTTTATTTCATTTATATGAGAATAGAGGAAAAAAAAAAAAACTATTTTGTCTCGTTATTTTTTAAAGGATGTTATCATCATAAATCATAAAGAATTAAAAAATAGAAATTTCATTTTCAAATTAAAATATATTCCAAAAAGGAAGTATGAAAATAAAAAATATTTTATTATAATGGGCGAAATTTTATTTCGTTGATTGGATTGATTTTTAAGGGTGACATATCGGGGATTAATTTACCTTGATAATAATTTAATTTAATAATGGTGACAGACTCTTCAGTTATTTTACGGAATAACTATAATGATAGCCCTGTCCCTTGGTGCAGAGGTAGAGGTTTCGCCTCACATACCAAAGGTCAGTGGTTTGCTTCTCGTCCTAAGCGACAAAAATTTATTTCTATTATATTGGCTACCAATTAATAGAAATAAATAAGGACGGAGTCTAAATGACCTCAGATGCCGAAAAAGAGTTTAAAAAAAAAAAAAAAAAAAACTATAATGATGTTTAAAAAATCATCTTTACTTTTGATCAATTATTTTTCCCCTCAACACATTAAGGGTCCGATCGGCTTGTTTCTGAGAAAATTCTATGTTCGAACTTAATGTCAGCGAAGTTCAACTTCCTTTTTATCATTTTATTTTTTTATTTTCACTTTGACTCTTCTTTCTTTAAAATTATTACAATATTTACATGCGAAGGGGTCGTAAAGTTGGAACGGAACTAAATCGAAAGCTTAGCTTATGGAATTATTCTCCTCTGACACTTACTAGCCATTTCAATAAAATTTATCAATGAGAAGCTGCAACAAAATGAAGATCTACGATAGAATCTCAAAGAGTTGGTTTTATTTGAAATTTATCTAAAACATTAAAACATCCAAACATTAAAATGCACTCTTCGCAAAAACTTTTAATTGCACCCTTATTTTTATGATATATTATTTAAGTAGAAAATCCCCAGTTGGTTTGTTTTTTGGCACAACCGTTAGTGACTTTCCATTAATGAAAGTAGAGAGATGAGTATCATGTTATATATTCTTAATTAAATTGCAAAAAAACATTTTAAAATGTATAGTATGTTTAAGTATCATATATTACTTTGTAAAACGAATTTTCCAGGAAATACGTTTCCTATATGAGTGGGTTCTGATGCTGATTGTTTTAATTCTCTTTGATTTTACTACCTTCGCCCAGACCGAGAGATCAAAGCTCAGACTGAATTTCTGGAAGGGAGGGGGGAATGATTTTAAAGAGGATAATGATTTCGGTATTATGAAATTAATAATATTTTATGCAATTTATGTTTAAATATTTATTATTATATTCATCGCTTTTTTTCACTAAAAAATAAGCCACGACATCCTATTTTCGTATAATTCCGAAAGCGGCCGGAATATTATTTCACAAATATATTCCTATATATTTATTAAAGGGATCTAACATATTTTAGAAATAATATAAGCTATAGTCCGGCTTCTATAAGAATTCCAGGAAAATAGGAGGTGCCCGAGGCCTTCCTTTTTAGTGAAAAAAGCGATCTAGCATCTCTTGGTTTTTTTAGGGTGAGTTCTGGAATTCCGAGAACAACTCGATTTTTATATAAATAAAATATATAAAACTTTTTTTATTATTCTATAAGATTGAACTAAATGGTCGCAAACAATTAAATATTTAAAAATTTTAAATAATAAATATATAACGTTATTTACAATAAAACCTCGATTTAATATACTTGGGTTAAAAGAGCTTCAAATTTAATGGACGGAAATCTAAGATCTTATGTCGATAGTTCCGCAAAGTTATATGCAATAAACATGATGGGTGAAGTAAATGGTTTCTTTTTTTTAAATTAAATAAATAAATCTAAATTTTTTTTTTTTTTTTTGTAATAAACAAAACCATTTACTGGAGTATTTTTAATTTTTTTAAGTAAAGGAGTGGGGCAATTTTTTTTTTTTTTTATTTTTTGCACTTTTTTAATTTCTCTTACCTATATATATAGTGAGAAAATATTGCGATTGTAAAAAAATTGAGATTTCAACGGAAATACAAGTCTTGAGGTTCTCTGAATATAAAAAAACGGTCTGTCGGTGTGTCAAGTGTGTGTATGTGAATAAGATTTCACAAACGAAAAAATGTACGAGGCTGAAATTTTATATTTAATGTACCATCGTTGCTTTTATATAAAATAGGTCAACGGGTACTGATCTACTTTTTTTCGGATTTCTCTTGGATTAAAATTCTAAAAACATTCTTTCTTTGAAAGGTATTATCGCGCCCAAAATTGTTTGAGACCCTCCATACTCTTTTATATATTTTTAAGTTTTTTGTGATTTTCTCTTAAACAACTCTAATATTATTCGAGATTTGTGAAAAGGGAGGAAGTCAGTCTGTAGGGTAGCCTCTATCGAAATAAAACTTCTAAAATATGAAACGACTTCCTCCCTTTTCACAAATCTCCGATTTGTGTACAGGCACCCATCTCATCGTGAAGATCTAATATTATTGATTAAATTGGCATTAAACGGCTTCTTAGGTGGCTCGTCGCAAAAAATCTAGTGCGCGAGCACATCATTCTACTTTCCTTAACTCAGGTAAGAGAAAGTTGTGTGATGTGCGTTTAAACACATCAGATTTTTTATTATATGATTTATTTTGATTTATAAAGTAAATACCATTTTACTTCATTTTTACATGATTACAAATTATAAAAAAAATTACATTTTTTCTTTGAGTAGAAAAGAAAAGTAAGAAAATTCAATTTTAATTAAAAAAACAAAAAAAAAAAAAAAAACTTTAATACATTTATATATACGTCTTTTTTAAGAAAAAGGAAAAGATTCAAATTAATATTTTCAAAAATTGGTAAAATTAGTTGAAAAACTTTTAAATAAACTAGTTTTATAAGAATTTCGAGGAGGGCATTGATGCATTATAAAAGATAAAAATTTTCTCTTTTCCTTCACTAACCAAACGAACAATAATTAATACATATGTATTAGTATGGGCCCACTGATGAAGGAGAGTTGGAAATAACCGACACTAATCACCTACCTGCGAATAAATACTTTTGCCAAAAATATAGCATTTGACCTTCATACGCTTTTATCACTTTAATTAAGTTTAATGGTGAGGAGGTACACTTTCTAAACAAATAATAATGAATAGATTTTAGTGTATCATTAAAAATAATATCGAAGTGAATAAGAAATGGTATTATAGTGCGACAACTTCCGAAAGGACCTCAGGGGTGTGTCAAACTGGTAGTGAAGAAACCTTCCTTCTTAAAAATTAATAATTTAATAACTTAAAGTTTATTTATATTTAATAATCTATAATAGTGGTCATTAAACTTTTCTACTGTTGCCAAAATTTTTACCACGATTCCATTTCAAATTTTCATGTAGAGGGGGAGGGGGGAGGGAGGAATTAGAATAAAAAACAATTATCTGGTATTTATTGATGCCAATTCAGATATAGAATATTGAACTACTGAAGCAGAATGAGGGGCAAATTCAGTGTTGCCAAGTCCCTGACTTAAAGAAAATATCGTCCGGTGTACCTGGTTTACGTACTTTCTTAAACCATCAATTTAAGGCCTTTTTTTTTTCAACTAATTCAATTTCAATTTTACTCATGTTATTTTATAGTTTTAAACAATAGCAGATACAATTGTATTTATATTGTTATTAATAAGTTGCGTCCGAATTACTAAAATGACAGTTTCTTGATCATAACGCCTCTAATGAGGCATTCGAAACCTTGGTTTAGAAGTTTGGTATAAACTGTTATGAAGCAGAAATTTGGCAACATAATTACAATTTTTCAAAATTTAGGTTAATTATCATACCTTTTTTGCTCGGAAATGTCCTTTTTAAAGTATTTAACTATATAGTTGAATTTCTCAACGGTTTTTTATGAGAAACGAACTTTACTAAAACACCCAATTTGGCTATTTTAAGTATTTTGGTCGTAAATTCCATAGTAAATTCACTTAAAAAGGGATAAAATAAGACCTCTATAAGAAGAAACTAAGATACAGACAATAAAAAGTGGTTCCGTGTTAGGGAAGTTATTTGACATGCTTACATAAAATCAATATTCGGTGAAATATTAATGTGAAATGGAAATTTTTGAATTTATTTTCAAAGGTTAAACATGAAGAATAATTTATAATAAATTAGTTTATATTATGAATTTATAAGATATATGAATATGTAAACTTAATTTAAGAGTATTCATTAATTCGATTTTTTTTTTTTAATACTGAAATCAGAAAAGAAGTTATCGATGATATAATTGAGTAAGTTATTTTATGCCTTTTGTTGAAATTGAAATAAGAATGCATTAATCCAATCAATTAACAAACTCAATAAAATACATGTCCTTTTAAGAAATTGGACAACTTCTTTTGTTTCGTCTCAATGGATATTTAGGAGATCTTTATGAAATTCAGAATTAATATCTAATTTCATAATGTTTTATCTATTATTAAATGTATTATTTTCGGTGTTACGATAGGTTTAATTATCCAT
>JAAAKE020014807.1:0-10668 GCA_010014785.2 Anisolabis maritima
GGGCGCAGATTTCTTTTCGAAAAAACTCTCATTAAATTATTTTTTATTTGGAATTCCTCATTAAATTTTTCTTATCAAAAATTTTATATTTTCATATTTCAATTAGATTTAAAACAAAACTTCAAGTTTTTTTAGTTTTAGCGAGATAACTACATGTATAAATCTCTACCTCCTAAATCGTTCGGTCAATTTCAAAATGGATTGTCGGTAATTATTCTCTGAATTTTTCTCTTATCATATTGTAAAACCCTAATATTATCCCTTGAATAGATTCTTTAATCTAACGCTTCAAAATTTCGCATCTCCTTTTTTCGAGCATTTTCACTTTTTCTTCCTTCAAACGAAAAGAGAAAATGCACTTTTCCATCCAACTAGATCATCTCAATTCAGAAAAGCAAGTTTTTATCATTCCTCTATTTTTTGAATCACATGCAGACATTATTTATTTATTTTTTTATTATTAATTAATAAATAATTAAAACCTTGAGTTTCAATCATTTATTTTTCTTTTATTTAATTCATATATGCAGATTTTTTTTTATATGCTTTTTTTCAAGAGTGAGGGGAGTGGGGTCAAGACTGGAGGCCTCTCTTGAAGGTGAGAGAGTGCCTCTCTCTCTCTCTCTCTCTCTCTATCTCTGTGTGTGTGGTTTGGGTATTGCGAGATACAAATAGCAAAGCAAAGCACACCTTAATTTTTTTTTTTTGAGATATTTTAAAAAATTGGGTAGCGGTCAAAATTTTTCATGATTTTTTTCTCTTACTATTATAATTATATAATAGCAAAATAAAAATCATAGATATTATATCAATTGCTCTAATAGGATCAATCTCCTATACGAGCGGATTAGAACTCAGGTAGAGCTCTGAATCGAAAAGCCCATTAGACCTTGTTTTTCTTTGCACCAAACCCATTACAACATTATACTATTTATTCCAACGTTTTATGAAGAAAACACTCACGTCTTAGTCATTTTTAATTAAAAAATTTAATCAAAAAAATGCTTCCTTCCAATGAAGTGTCCAACTCCCTGATTTTTAGGCCTCACGAATATAATCACCAATTTCAAAAAATTATATATTTGTTTGTTTTTTTAAATAAATACATATCTAATATATTAATAGTCAGAGATAGAGAAAGTTAATTAATCCTTTTTGAATGCAAACGTCCTATTTGGTCCATTTGTTGTTGAACAATAAAGATGATAAGAGTATTTCTTAGATAAACATTTATAATTCAAACAAGATGGTCCATTAGTGGAATAAACCAACAAATCCTAGTTAGCTGCGCCTATTTACACTTGGATTTAACCCGTAATGTAATTGATGTAATTCATCTAATTTAACAAGGGATTGGAATGAGTTGGGGAGGCGGGTTGAATTGGAATTTTTTCAATTACAAAAGGACAATTCCTAAATAAATTTGATTTCGTTTTTATCTTTAATTATAATAAAAAATATTGGGAAACTCATTGAAAAACAATTTTAATTTGGAGTCAAAAATATATTAATTTATTTGTTCATTCACTGATCATGTTTTAATGGATAAGACCAATACGAATGCTTAAAGCATTGTTTACAAGTAAATAGTTACACTGGCGCCAGTGTCCAGCACGACCGGAAGGGTTTATTACATTTGCTTATATAATGTCCACTTTAAAATATTCACTCAGAGACCTAAAAAGTAAAATAATAAATATTTTATTATACTTGAAAACCTAGTTATAGAAATTATGTAGAGAGATTCTTAATCTTCCCAAAGTTTTAGGTTCAAAATATATATTATATTATTTAAACAGGGAAAGAATATGAGATGATAATCGTTATAATTATATTTATTAACTTACCGAATCTTAAAATACATTAACAGCTCATATAAGAACAATTTACAAAGTCTAAAGCATTGTTTGTACTTACACAGACACTAACGTTAGTCAAAAGTTATTTTAAAAAAATGCAAATGCAAATTCTTTCTGACTCGTTATAAAATACCTTGCGCCAGTACGTGTTAACATAATAATAAAGAGGCATTTTTCTAGCACGAGCTATGATTGTAACTTATTCCAAACTCTAAATAAACATATAAAGAGTTGTTGCAAGTCGACGTTCGATTTTCAAGGCCATTTATCTGCGATGGTCATTTGAAACGTCAACAAGTAAACTGATTATTATTTTACTTCTTTATTTGTCTCTTCCTTTTTATATTGTAATTCCTCCATTTAATCCATATAACTAGTTTCTTTTCATTTTATAATAATTCATTAAAATTTCTTTTTATGACTGTAGTAAATTTTATTTTCTAAGAAATTCATTTTCATCTTTTGTTTAGTGTTTCAAGGGCATTCGTTTCAATGTCAAATTCAGCTGTCAGCTGATTCCATGATTTTTAACAGTGGTGCATCAGGCTCTGACAAGCCAATTAGCCTCCCCCCTCTCTTAATCAAAGTTTTAACTATTACTTATATATAGTGAAAACTTGAATGATTGTTGATAGTAATTGTTTAGTTTATAAATAAAGTTGGTCGTCGACTTACGATCTATTCAACTCTCAACCGGCTCTACGACTATTTTTGTGAGAGCACACATTCTACCAACAATCCTTACTAAAAAAAAAAAAAATTACAATTAAGTGAGATTTGAATGTGGTGCGTTTATTAGATTTGGCAACACCGCGCATTGCTCACAGCTGTGCATACGTACGACAGTTCGTTGCACCACCTGCCATTTAGACAGTATGAGCATCACGGCAAATCGTATATAGCTCGGTAAATAATTAATCTATAAATCTATTTATTTAATTTTTTGAGATCGAGATACGACCGAATCGAATACTGGATCCGTACCTAGTTCCTTGCAATTTAATATATATAGGCATATTAGTTTGAAACCATCGTGACGTCACGCCTCACTCTTCTGACCCTATATATGTTATTACATCATCGTGTTTAATAGTTTAGGCGTAGAAAATTTCCAAACTTGTTGAGGGTAATAAATAGTTATTTAGGCAATATGGTGGATTCCGGTTTGCATAGTAACTTCACTCACCCTCACTCTATGATAAATAAACGTCAGACTGTCTGGCGGCGCCGGATTTCTCTTTTTGTGATGATAATTTCAAATCTGAGAGCAACATCATACCCCCACCACGCCATCTCTTTTACCCTTTTCACACCCACATATACGCCTCGACTCCGCATGTTGCAAACGGTTCAAATTAATCTAACAGACCAACAGTGGCAAGTGAAATGAGGAGCGAGGTTTGAGGGTCACATCTCCACCCCGGAAAACGTGGAAGAAATCGCAAATGGACATTTTAAATAAGGAAGCCCCTCTGATCTGAATATTAATAGTATATATACTGAATATGGGAATTAACATATCAACTTTTCAAGACAACTTTTTTTTTAAGTTAAGCTATCCTAACGATGATATTATTATAAATGTATTATTTAATCTTAACAGAGAGTAGTAGTAGAGGTCTAGGTTGCAAATTTATTTAAGAATTTTTAATCTTTCGAATGACCCCTAATTCGATGGAATTAATTTATACAGAACTCTCCTTTGAGAGTTCACCAAGTAGGAGTGGGGTGATTGATGATGATGATATATTATATTTATAATTTAAAAAATCTGGTTTAAAAGGCGCATATCATACAACTTTCTCTAACCTAAGGTAAGGAAAGTTGTATGTCTAACTTTAAGGTACGAATGAAATGAATTTTTCCTGTTTTCTAAGGAATTCATAAATTCCTAAATTGAGAGTCGCACACTATTTTGAAGTGGAAAATGATTAATACATCATTAATAAATAATTATTTTTTGAATTTTAATTAAAATCGAAAAAAAATAAAAAAAATACTAGTACTCTATACAAAATTTCAGCTTCGAATCTTTTTTCATTTTTGAGATATCTTTTTCACAGAGTGACAGACCATTTTGCGAGACCAATTTTTTTTGTATCACGGAACCTCAAAAACGTGTATTTTCGCTGCAAACTCGGTATCGATTTTTTTTTTTGTAATATTTTTTCTCTTCTATATATTACATATATATGTAAGAAAAAGTAAAAAAAGGTGTCAAATAAACAATTGGGACGGAAAGTTAGATATATTAGATTTAAAGGATTAGATAAAAAAAAAGATGAAATGAAAAATCAAAACGTAAAAATTGCTCCTAGCACATCTCCATCCTTAAGCTACACGCACACTAGAGGTTCTTCTAGCCATGTAAAAATCCACTTGCCATATATTCGGACTATTGCCAATGAGATCGGATTTTTGAAGTGGGGCCCGACCTGTCCCAGTTGGTGATAGTCCGAATATATGGCAAATGGATTTTTGAGGATTTACATTGCTAATGTGCGTCTAGCTTTAAGGTACAAATGAAATAAAAAATACAGGTAAGAGAAAGTAAAAATAATAAGCTTCCCCCGCTGGCCAATAAAGACCCTGCAATCATTGGAAACTAATTTTTAAATGATTTTTTTTTATTCTTTTTTACTCCAATGTAATATTACAGAAATAAATGTTCATCGGATTGCTTGGGAACAGAACCCACATCACTTGGGGGCCTTTATGCTTATAAATATTGACAATGCCGCTAATTTCTCGCGTTTTAAATGTTGAAAAGCCCTCTGAGTTATTTTCTAATCATAAATCTTTATATTATTTAGATTGAGATTTTTTTATTTATTTATTCAATTTATTAATTTTTGGTCAAAGACTCAAAGTCGAATAACTTTAAAAGGACAAAGATACCTAAGTATTTTAGGAAAATGTTTAAACAATAAAAATTTATAATTAAAAAATAATTTAAGAGATTTTTATTTGCCCAAAACTCTTAAATATGCTGCAGTAATACTAGCATTCTCAAATTAAAAATGTAACTTCTATGGAAGGGGAGGACGGATTTGATGTGATGCCATTTTGAACTCAATATATGAGTAGCTTATCCTGAGGAAGTGTCAAGTGTCAAGAAAAATGACAGGTGTATAGCGAGCGGTTGAAATGTTATGCTTTTAAATATTAAAATATAATAAACCACAAAGTGAGAAAAAATTTTATCTTGGTAATGATAATAATACAGTGTATGCACTCGTTGTAAAAGGGCGTCACGAGATGGGGCAAATGATGAAGAAAGGTGAAATTTCGAGCCATTATATGACACCTAAAAATCATTAAAATTTCGGGGGGGGATCGACAATTGTGAATACACGCATTGTTTTCTTGCAACTTCTTGAATTTATAGAAAAATTTTTATGATTTGTACAAAATTTGTTAAAATATATATTTATATTTATTTATCTTCCCATTGCTCTTATAATTTATTGAAATTGCACTCCTAATGCGTTATGTTATCATTAAAATAGAGCAGACTTGGGAATTTAAACTTACCATTGAGGTCTTGTTTACACGTGTATTCTAAGCCATTTGAATCCTCAGGGACATACCCCGGGATGAGAGAGGAGAGAGAGAAACAACGTTGTCCTCCTACAGACAAATTACACTTCAACAAACAACTTTTTAATATCTAAATTTACGTTATGTAAAAATAAAATGATACTCTGGATTTATCTCTCTCCAATTTTACTGATTTTGTCCTTGGCCTCTTGGAGAAATTATTCTGATGATTTTACACACCAGACTTAGAAAATGATTCATTACAAAATCGAGTTTGTCAAATTTTCAATTCAATAAAAGAGATTATTTAAGATCGGTAGCTATAGGAGAGAAAATATTAACTGCCCGAACGCTTATTCATTCAGGGATTAAATTTTGCTTAAGCCAAACAAATCGTAGAATTTATGCTGTTGTTATGTTTTTCTTTAATGGTGGTATCTTTAAATTTACAAATAAACAATTGCTTGACATTATTTCTCTAGAGAAATAACATGTTTAAAATAATAAAAAAATTTTATTCTGTTACTCAAAATAGTTTATTTATTAGATTAATTTTATATATATATAATATAATATAAACTTTCCAGCACAATTAAAGTTCTTATGGAGTGAATCTCGAAGGGCTGTAAGTCTAGGAAGTGTTAATTTATTTTTGACACCCTTAGAATATTAATAAATAACTTGCCATTTCTTTTCTTTTTTTACGTTATGTTAAAATAAATTGATACTCAGAAATTATCTCTCTAAATTTATTTTTATTTTGACAAAGCCATGTAGGCATTATTATATATGAGATCAGCCAAAGGGGTTCTTTGATCTGGAGAATAAAAAATTATTTGATATATTCAAACTGTTATTTCTGATTTTTTAATTTTGCACTCGATTTGGAAAAATTTTTATTTTTTATTAAATAAAACCATTTTATTGCAATCAGAACGTTAACGTTATTAGTTTTTCCCAATCTGATCTACCTTACACTCTCTGAGCGGGAGGGGTAAGGGGAGCGAACAGGCAAAAAAGTAAGTAATTATTGAGTTTGTTTGAATTTGGGAGATTGCGGTTATTCAATTTCTTTACAGATCAAAAGTTTATTTATTAATTTTTAAATGATATTAGAGATGCTGAGATATGACTTAGTCTTAAAAATTAATCTCTAGGAAGATGAAATTGCAGCCAAGTAAATTAAATAAAAATCTTATTTAATTTTTTATTGTCGACGGACATCATTGTATTATATATTGTATCGTTTTTAAGTAAATAAATCTGCTATTATACGATACATGTTGGTCCTGATCAAGAACTCGATTTGTATCCGAAACGTTGACAATTAAAAATTAAATAAGATTTTTATTTAATTTGCTTGGTTGCGACCTCATCTTCCTAGAGATTAATTTTTAATTTATTTTTATTCGTTTCATTTATTTATTTGTTTGTTTGCTTTACCTATGTATCTATTTCTTATTTATTTATTTGTTATTTGTTGTTTTTGTTGTTGTCGTTAAAGTTCTTAGGGAGCATAAGCTACCAAAGCTATTAGACCCACAGTTTGTTATTTGTTGTTCTTTTTGGTTTTATTATTCCGACAAATGCAATTCGCTGCATAAATTTGGTTTTGTACAACTTTTTTATGTTTGTTTCTATATTAATTTATTCTAATCGATTTTCACTCCTCTTATAGATGCATTTCCGTTTCCTCCGTTTAATTTTTTCTGAGTATACACGTTTACTATCCCCCTTCAAAAGACATTGAACAACTTAAAGCTTTTGTTTCGTCTTAATTAAAAGAACTACATGAGATCCGAAAATAATAAATCGGTAAAAGATTATGAAATTTGATGATTTTGAATTTCTCTAATTATCCATTAAGACGAAACAAAAAATAGAGGTTGTTCAATTACTTTTGAGGGGGATAGTATTTAGAGTGAATTCTTACTTTGTTAAAGTTAGTAGGGAAACTTTTATCTACTACTTACGTTCATTTATACTGGTCAAATGGCTGACAAATTTAAAAAAATAAATAAAATAAAAATAAAAATTAACTGAGCCATTAAGATAATTTGTTTGCTAGATTAACCCCCTTCAGCGTAAAAATTTGTTCCAAGATTGTTATCTTTATAGGAACCTGATATCATTATTTTTAGATTACGTTTAGTCCATATCGCAACAGTGAAAAAACGTTTACCTTTTCTTTTTTTTAATTTTCTTTTGGAAAGAAATTGTAATTTTTGGCCCTGCCACTAAACTTTCCAGCACACTTCCTCTTTTAGTTTATTATTTTTTTTGTCCACATATTTCCCTGGTCTCCCTATTTAATTTAACCCTCCCCGTCCCATCCGACCCACAGTCCAATACAACAAACAATAACTGACTCTCAATTGAACTGACTTCCATTTCTCCAAACAACCAACCCTTCCTTCTTTCTCTCTCTCTCTTCTAAGTGAAGTGAAAATATTGACTGGAAGTCTTTTTCCGTCTGAAGACAAAATATTAGACCATTTTTTTCTACTGACAAGTAAAATCTGCCCTAGTGAAAGAGAGTGAGAGAGAGAGAGAGTTTATAGAATGTTCAGTATATTATATTGATTTCCTTAAAGAGATATTTCATACCGAAAATCCCCGAGATTCGCCTTCCCTAAATTTATTGATAAATCCCTCATCATAAATATGTGCCCTGGATAATAAAATGCGCTATTTATTATACATACCGTATGTAGTCCTTCCTATAATAATAATAATAATATTATCTTTCATATAATTATTGATTTGTATTTAAAACTCGGAAATAAAATATTATCATTTAATATCCAACCCTTTCGGGTAGGGGAATGTAAAACAAACCTATATATTTTATTTTACATTTTCATATATTACGATATAAATTTATTTATTTATAAAATAGAGGTATATTAATAATAATAAAAAAGAAAGGGAAATTGATCATTTTTTTTTTTTTTTTTTAAATAAATTTAAAGGTTTTTTAAATAATTTATTAGATATGTTATGCAAAATGCCAGCGGGCTGGATTATTTTCTTTTTATTTTTCGCTTTTAGGAGGGGGTGAGGGCCCTGGATCCCTCTGATAAAACAGTGGTTTCCAAACTTGACCACACGGTGTAAATTACCTTTAATTTTCTTGTGTAGAATGATGATGTAATTTCTATTCGTTTTTACAAATGCATTCCATGCATTCATTTCATCAATGCTATAAATAATTGGAGGGGGGGGAGGAGGTAACTCGTTAAAAATACAAACAAAACAAAACAAGGGAAAATTTTAATGAAAAACAATAAATCAATATTTTTTCTAAATTTTTTTCTAATATTGAACCTATAAGATGATCAGATTCTTGTTCTTAAGTAATGTTAAGGAGAGAGCTAAATATCCGAAGAAAAAAACTTTGGAAAGAACATAGAAAGGAAGAAAAGATCAATTAATCAAAATAGTCACAAAAAATTCTACCTAAAAAAATATAACACTCTTTCCACTTGCTTATCCAAGCCATAAATCATGGGAGGGGGCATAATGAATGTTATATATATATTTGTTGATATACAAGATATAATATCATATTAATAAACCACAAATAATGAACGCATGTCGGAAGCAATCGATATTTAATATTAAAATTATATACAGAAAGTATTTTTAAAACTCTTAATCGCCAGCTGAATTTTAGGTGAGAGGGGGGCGATCGTCTGAATCACTCTTGTCTGTACTGCGAAACTGGATTGTGGATGGCGATCTAGTTCAAATAATGTAGCCTATATAATAAAATCCATTTCGATCATTATTTTTAAATTTGTACAAAGAGTTCTTCTTTATTAATGCTAATTTTCTAATTTGAATCGAATCTATATTATAGGGTTGCAATATAATTGTACAATTTTTAGCCTAAATGGGCTCGGGAGCTGAAAAAGACTTTAAATTGAAAAAAAAAATCATAAGGGGGAGGTGATTAAGCCCTTCTCGCCTTGTATAGGCCTCTACCTCATACTAGAGTTTAGTGCCTTCGGAGAGCAAGGTCGTTTTGAGAAACAACGAGACAGCCTCAACTAGCGGAATATGAGCGCTCGTCGAGAGAGTCAATATTTCGACCGAGTCAGCTAGTATGTAAAACTCGCACTTTAGTAGTAAGAGGTACTACTTGTACTACTTAACATATATAAAGGAATATCATCTTAAAGGAAGTTCAGGGATTTGAATATCTAAGCTAATAACTAAATTATTTATAAAGAAAGAAATAATGATACTATATTTTTTTTTTATTATTTTTCTCTTGAATTTACAATTTACAAAAAAAAAAAAAAAAAAAGTTACAAATAATAATGATTTGTTGTTTTTCATTATTTTGTTTTTATTGTATTTTTTTTTTACTTTCGCCACAATTATTTATAGCATTGATGAAATGAATGATGAATGCATTTTAAAAAATCGACAGGATTTCAGGAAAAGGAGGGGAATTAAAAAAATTAAAATATAAAGAGAGAGATTTTTGCCCTAATGTGAATTTGAATTTGCCCCAAACACAAAATTATTAATTGTTTTATCGACTTTAAAAGTATTAATTCTGAAATACTAATCTTGTTCAAATCCCAGTAGTGAATTAATACCAGAACACCAATAGCTAACTCATGGTGATAACAAATTATTTTTGACTGGAAGGAGGGGAATGGGGAACTGGGATTTGGGGGGGATTCCGGGTATGGGTCAGAGAACCCGAAACTGGCGATTGGGAATGGTGTGTGTCATCAGTGCACGATACACCAGGGGTAACCAACCGGGGAATGATTTTTTTTGTTAGGATTGAGGGTTTTTAAGCCTTTAATTTAAGACTTTTCCCTCAAAAAAAAAAACGAATTATTTTATAAAATTATTGCCGTTGAGAAGTATTCCCTGTTAATGAATTATATTCCAAAAATATTTTAAATATTACCAAACATAAATTTCTCGGAATTTGATCATAGTCTATTATATAAAACTTTAGTGGGGAGGGAGAAAAGTTCTCACAATTTTGCTAATATCCACAATTTTGAAAATAAATTTTATTTGCAAATTCTAAATGACTTTGGCCATTTCCTAGATCAATATTTTTTCTTTTTATTTTAGATGGGCTTTCATAAAAATTATATTTAATATAAATAAACCATATACTTTGGAGTTATTCATTCTTAATAAATGCATAGAAATTTTATATTCTTTTTTTTTTCTCTTTTTTTTTGGGGGGGGGGGGGGGGGGGTTGGGGAGTTATTTGTTTTTGGGGTGGGGGGG
>JAAAKE020014829.1:0-10667 GCA_010014785.2 Anisolabis maritima
GTTTGCCAGAAGTCTTCGACGAAATAAGGAAAACCAATCGCCGAAGACGGATCACCACAATGCGAGCTCTCACACATATGTATTGCATTGAAGATGGTATCGGTCATATCATAGTTATCAATTATCAACGGCTACTAAAATTAATTTTTTTTTCAGTGGGGTGAGAATTTGTTATGTATTTGAGGGGGGGTGATTTGGGGAAAGAATCCTGGAAAATGTCGGATCACAAAATCAAATTTGCTAAGACCTCAAGGAAACTTACATGGGTTATGTTATGTCTCATTCTAATAAAATATGTTCATTATAGCCTGTCGGGACCTCCTCTCAAGAAGAAAATCCTATAAATGAAGAAGATGCATCAACATCAACCTCATCGACATCCGAGATTCTTACAAAGCCCACTTCAAGAAAAAGGACAGCAAAGACTGCTAAGCTTGATTCTTCATCTGTCATGTCTGAATTAGAATCATTAAATAATATTCCTAAAGTTAGTGAAAATTCTTCAAATCCTTCAACTATTTCAACAAATACACCATCAACTGCAGAGGTAAATTATCTTTTTATAAATTTTTAAGAAATATTGATAATCTATATTTTTTTTGTTATAACCAGCTTTTGAGATCCATGATAACTCGTTTGGAAGGCCTTGTTCGACAACAGCGAGAAGAGAGAGAATCTAATAGCAGCATCCCTGGGCCTACTTCGGATTCAATTAATAGTGAGAATACTACAGCTAATCTTCCTGGGAATTCTTCATCCAATAATGAACCCCATAACGAAAGAGCACCGATTATTATTGCTTCTGAACCTCAGCCTTGGTTTTTACATGGCCCCACCCCAGAAGATACAATTGGACCATTTTATCTACAAAACCGACCTAATCCAAATATTCCGTTAAAGTAAGGATTTAATTTAATTTTTATATATTACTTTTTCTTACCTCATTATAAACCTCCCGACTTAATGATAAATTGTCCTAGTCGCAATCGTCGACCAGAGCCAGCCCCAACTCACGTATCCGATTCTAATAGAGCTCAACTAGAATGGGAACATACCAGAGAATCCTATCGGCAACGAGCAAGGTAATTTCCATTATTATTTAATTTAAGAAATTTACTACAATCTTATTTTCTCAAAATAAATTTTATATGACCAGATAATTTGTTTGATTTTTTGATATTTATATTCTTTTCAAACATTTTCAGAGAGGTGCTCGGACTCATGGTGGAAAGTCTTACTCAATTTTTTGAGGATAATGGATTTGTTAGCAACGTTTCTCATGCAGTTTTAGATGAACAAATATACAGTAATTATATATATATTTATATAATATTTTGAGTAATTACTATTTATTTAAATAATTTTCTTTTCAGATTTATATATATTATTACAATTGGCTCTAGAATTAACTGATCTTTTACTCGCTCAATTAGTATCAACCAGGTGATATTTATTTTTATTTTAATTAGCTTATATATTTTAAATCTTTTATATTTTGACTTAATATACATATATGTGGCAAGATGTGGCTGTTGATATCAAATATAAGATAGAAAGAGGGTTACAGCCAGAAATAAGAGCTTCTCCAGTAATTATATAAACTCTATACGGGACGTTTCGTCAAAGATTAACCATGCCATCTTCAGCTTTTTAAAGAGTATAAATGTGATAAAAAAAGATACATGTAATAAGTATAGTTGTTATTATATACATGATAAATTCATATCTAATATATTGTTAATATTCTTTTTTTTTCACATTTGTACTTTTTTTAAAGTTAAAGGTGGCATCGTTAATCTATGCTGAAACGAACTGAATAGAGAGTTCATTTAAATATTATGCTCTTATTTCTAGTTGCAACCTTCTTCAACAACATTGTATTTGATATATATATATATATATATATATATTTGAATTTTTTATAAATTTAATTATTTTATTTTAAGTGAATCCATCTTGGAAACAATTTGATATATATATATATATAAAACTTTCTCCACAAAGTAAAAAAAAATTGAAAACTATTTTTGATATAATTTATTTATTTTTAGACGAGAACTTGAATTGCAATGGTTACATCGTCTCCGGAGCCCCGTTGCTCTAGATGGAACAGCTCCATCATCCTCTTCCTCACCTTCAACGTCATCAGCTTCTACTTCTTACAATAATGAAAGAGAACGGCCACAAATTCTCACTAGCTCTCGACGATTTCGTCGTGAGATGCATCCATTCGCAATGAATTCTCCAAACAATCCTCCACAATCATCTTATAATGTACATTATCGGACTCCTGAATATCCCCCAGGAGCGAATTTATTAAGTTCCAATTTACCAAGCGGAAGAAGTCATCCAATATTAAGACGATATCAATCTTTAAATTCCGGAGTTTCTAATTTACAACGGGATCGTCGTTTTAGTTCTGGATTTTGGCGACGTGTTCGACCTAGTCATCAAAGGTGATTTATATGACTTAAAGATATTTAAAGGGAGCAGTAATTTTTCAAACTATTTTATTTGTAGATTTGAAGAACCCTTATCTCCAACACATCTACCTCCACCGCAAGACATGTCTTTTGCTGGGATTAATTCTGTAATTAATCCAAACGCTGGACCTGCTCCAGGTGGAATGCCTGGAGGCCCCGGGGGACCAATTCGTGGTCCCCCAACCAACAATTCTAATAATGGACCAAATGGAGGACCAGGAGCCCCTCCAGGAGGAGGAGGGGGATGGACGTGGCGAAGTCCAAGCCCCTGGCGACGTCGTTATCATCCATCTCGGTATTCCAACCTTTATCGTTATTTCGAGGATCAAGAAGAATTTTTTAACGACGGCAGTGAATTTGTTGTTCGTGGTGGGTCAGATTTTCTAATTTTTTATTATTTTTTAAAAATTTAGAAAAGATGAATGAATTATATTTTTGCTAATGCTGCCTCTAATAAAATCAATTTTTCTATTTTAAGAGCAATATAACTTATGATAGTTCATCAATAAATTATCTTCCATTATATTAATATTTTGTAGTGTTGGGGCAGTTGTCCAAGACGCAGCTATATAAGATGCGAGGCGGTGTATTCTTTTTTCTAAATATTTATTTATATATTATATTTAGAAAGTTGACCCGATTGGTTAAACTCGGATTAGAAATCCAAATTTGCAAGAGCTCATGTTAAAATCCAACAAAAGATTATTCTAACTTTCATTGATGTCCCCAATTGGGGTAAAAAATGAGAATTCACCCCAGAAACAGAATAGTTTGAGTGGTGCGGAAAAATCTGTTCCTATATATCTAGAAAGAAAAAGCAAAGCTCTCTACCAAAGGGCGCCAAATTCCTTGTCAACTTTATTAATATTTATAAAAATAAAATAATTGAAAAGAATATATTCGATGATGGATAATTTGCATTATATTTGACTAATAAATAAATTTTTTTAATTCTAGTATATCTGTTTCATCTTTAATATATATATTTGAATTAATATCGCTGACTTCTCTTCGAAGTTTACTATTTGGACAAGTTTTAGTCAGATGTTTTACTAATTAATCAAAAATTTAAAACTATTTTTTTATTAAGAGTTTGTTAAGTTTTATTGATTATATATATATTATATGTGTTTCGATTTGGGTATATCAAAGATAAATTGTTTTTTCTACTAATGTAAATATGAAAAAATTCCATTAATTTTCGACTGATTCGCTTGAAAGCCTTTATATCTTAAACACTTTTGAACCTTAACAATTGAATAATAGTACGAATTCATAATTTTTTTAGGCCCTCAAATACCTGATTCTATTATGATCACAGAAGTGCCCATGAGTCCAAATCATCGAATTCAAGTTTGGGATTTCTCCACATGTAAAATACCAGATATTAGCCATGGTAAAAATTTAGAAAAATTTTAAATAATTTTTTATTTAATTTTAATTTTAATTTTAATTTTTCAGCTGATAAAAATATTGTGGTAAATGAATGCAAGATTCGAAACGATGCCAGCGTTGATGTCTCAAAGGATGGAACCCTTTTAGTAACCTTATTACCTGCAGGCCGTTTAAATGTCACTACTCGACTTGGTATGAATTTTTTTTTTTTTTTTTTTGGATTTTTTAGGCTGAGTGTTCGTTTTGGGGTTCGAATCCAAGAGACGACATTTATGTACATTCAATCTAATTCTCGTGTACATATTGTTATCTTAAACAATATATTGAACAGTTAATTGACTTTTCGTTCGAAAACTACTGCTACTTTTCATATAAACCCAATATTATTTATCTATGTGTGTTGAATAAAACATTTCATTTCTTTATTGTAGACAAGTGAAGAACAAAATTTAAATAAGAAATTATTTAATACTTTTTAGACTAGGGGTTCGTACCTTGTTACCATCGCGGACTCTTCAAAATCATATTTTTAAAAGCTTAATGTAAAAGCACACTATAAGAGACTTGAGATAGGCAGCCAACAAAATAATACTAGTTATTCGACAATTCTAAAGCACGTCGCACTCATGATCAGGAAAGTCTACGAGAATAAGTAATATTATTTTGTTGGCTGCCTACTTCTTCAAATCTCCTATAAAGATCACCAGAAACTTTCGTCTTTTTATCGAGGATAAAAGTATAATAGAAGAAAAAAGGCTATGGGCCCCTAACTTAAAAAGAAAATGGGTTTATGATGAACCAGTATGAGACAAAATTCTAAAAAAAGACAAAATTTAATGAAGGCAAAAATTGAGCAAGAATGATAAAAAAATAAGTATACATAACAGGGCTAAAGAATTTTCCTAAAAAAAGCTCGAGAGAGAGGATAAAAAAATTTAGGTTCAAGAAAATCCTTTCTTACTAATTCTTTATACTTATAATAATAATTTTTAAAAGCATAAATACAGAAAATTCAAATAGATAATTTTTAAATAGACTTAATAAATTGATTATTAGCCAGTTGGTGTTGGGGTCTGATAAAGGAAAAAGAAGGCAGATTGCAGCAAAACGTAAAAAAATCTGCCAAAAGCCGAACGGAGACGTTTTGGACAAAATTTATTAGTTCCTCTTCTGGCACTTATGGGTGTTTGTAATAGGCTCAAAGTGGTCATGAGTAGTTATATTCTTTTATATTTCTTTTTACTACAATGAGTGTCATGTGGTCACATGCAAATGCCCAAATTTAATAATTTTTTATCATAACCCATGTTATTTTTCTAGGAGTATATAGTCTAAGCTGGGATACGCTCGGCCACTGTCTCTATACTACAAGTTTCGAACAAAACGCTGTCTCGGTTTCTCTCTCACCTGCCAATCGACATCTGATGGTTGGTTTGGCTTCACGACAAGTCTCAGTATCTGCTTATGGACGACAATCGATGGCTCAAATATTAAGAATGGATGGACGTCGGTTGGTTCATGTTCGAGATATTGAGCAAGGACCTGAACACAGTTATATGAGCCTCAATTGCATTCGATGGGCTCCTCGAGCTGGACAAGGATTAGTGTATGGCACTAACACTGGACAGTTGCGTATGCTAAGGTAATTTTGAAAAAACTAAAATTAGAATAGATTCAATATATCATCTGGTTCATAGTTTTTAAGCATCTGATTTTTCATTTTAAAAAATTTTTTTAAATCTGGTTACACGGCCGAATATATAACTTTTAGATTAATTCTGTTTTTGTTTACAATCATGTTTAAAGTTTACAAATTTTCAAACCTTTAGTCTACTCTTAAGAATAGCTTTCATTTGTTTTTTTAAGTCTTTTTCGGCATCTGAGGCTATTTAGACTCCCTCGTTATATTAATTCATAGCCAATGTAATATAAATAAATTTTTATCTTCACAATGAGATAGTTGGCTGTAAGTAGATCAGATATTTGTGAAAAGAGAGGAAGTCAGCCAGTAGGGTAGCTTCTATCGAAATAAAACTCCCAAAGTCGAAACATTTCACATATTTCGGCTACCCTACTAGCTGATTTGCTCTCTTCACATATCTAAACAAATAAATTTTTATTGCCCAATACGGGATCGAAGCACAGACCTTTGGTACATGAGCCGAGACTTCTACCTATGTACCAAAAAACAGGGCGGCTGACATTATTATAACGTAACATATAATATAGCACGGACAATAACATAATATATAATATAACACCCGCACGTTCTCTTTTATTTGTACTTTTTTGAATGCGTTCATCTTTTTTTTTACCAACAGCAAGTGTGCTCTTTCTCTGAAATGATTTTTTTTTTTTTGTTTTATGAAAAATTCCAACAAAAAATTGAAATTACAGCGACCTCTTAACAATTTTTATTGCAAAATAAATCTCTGATGCTTATAATATTTAAAAATATAATAAATAAAGATGGTGAGAAGCAGAGCAAGGGTGATTGCATTTTAGATTAGTTATTATGTTTATGTTTTTATTTAAAACTGTGTTTATAACATATACAAAAAGAAAGTATTTTTTTTTAATTTATAATTTATGTACCTATTTCAATGTCTTGAAAATATATCTGCTCTTTCTGCTTCTTAATACTTTTTTTTTACTTTCTCACTATATATTTCTTATATAGATATGAGAAAGTAAAAAAAATCGAGATTTTAATGGAAATACATGTTTTGATATTCCCCCAAGTCTAATAAAATAGATCTCGCAAAATGGTCTGTCTGTCTGTGTGTGTGTTTATGAACAAGATTTCTCAAAAATACGTAGGACGACCAAAGAGTTCTAGTACTTTAATGATGTACTTTTTTGACTTTTCCGCAAAGGCTTTTTAGTAGATTAGAATTTAGGGATATGGTTTGTTTTAATCTCCTGATTTATTTAGCTCCTTATAAATTCGGTTTATTTTTAAAAATTAAAATAGACACAGTTAGAACATTACAATGTTGTGACCAAGTTCCTGCATATCTCGGAGGACTTGTATCAAGTCGAGTTTCAAGGGTGAATAGAAATATCCTTTTATGCCTTTTTGGTGATAGGTTCAATTTCTCCCTACTAGGTAGGACACAGTAAATATATTGTCACCATAAATTTCTATATTGATTAAATATTTTTTTTAATAAATTTAAAAAATTGTTGCATATTATTAAATATTAACCTGATAATTAATATATATATTTTAAATTTCAGATAGCTTTGCCTACCTCGCAACGTGTGAAATCTAACTGTGGACCTGGACCGGCCTTTTTCGCATGCTCACAATTTAAAAAAAAAAACGTCGTTGCCCTCTCCAACACAAATTGCTCTTACCCTCTCTTTCTCCCAAACAAACCTCCTCCTCCCGATATATATTCTCATTTATCCGAAAAACAGTCATCATTTTTCACTTCAATAATATTTGCTTTTAAGAATAGTATTGTTTAATTAATGTATTGTTTAGATATGTATATTATTTATATAAATATATTAATCTCTCAAATTTTACCTATGTTTTGTAGAATATAAAGAAACTATTGTTTCTGTTATTATATTTATAATATTTTTATCTTTTTAATTATCTCAAATTTGGGAGATGCCATAAATTATATATTATTATTATTATAAAGCAAAGCTTGTATTATAATTATTTGATTTTATTAATTACATTTAGTAATTAAAAAATGCTTTTTAAATATTTAAACAAAATTGTTTAATTAATAATTTATTATATAAATTAATTATTTTATTTCTGATTTTATTTTATAATAAACTAAAAAATTCAAATCAAAATATTAAAAGACTAGAATAAATTCAAAATAATAATAATAATAATAATAATAATTAGCTTTATTATTTTATGCACGTGAATACTTGTTATTTTATATTTGTAATTTTGCAATAATATGAATTTTATTGTAATCAAAAATATTATTGAGTTTGGTATTTATCAAATATTATATACCATAAATGTAAAAAAAAAAAAGATCCACTCTATTTCTAATGAAATTCAAATTTCAAATGATTTTCCATGTTTTAACAATTTTAATCAAACATTTTCTTTCTTTATAAGTTATCCTTAAAATCTTTTATTATAAATAAAAATTTAATAAAAAAATTGTCTTAATTTTTCTAAATATCCAATCATGAGGTTTGAAAAAATCAAAAAGTTAATGAAATTTCGATCCTTTTTTTAACTGATGTTGGATATCAAATCACCTTCACTCCCCTTCTCTGTTTTTATTATCCTACACAAATTAGATAATATATAAAGAATGGTAATCCTCATATTTTTTATGCAAATAAAATTGGATTTTGTCTGATTTGAAAATCACTAGAAGATTAAACCCTGTCCCAAGGCTAAAGTTTTTTTTTTTTTTTTAAACAAGACCATATAGAAATCAAAAAAAAAAAAACAAAGATTTGAAAACAACAAGAAACAAGGCAATGGGAAAATGAAATACTTGATGATGAATAGTAAATAAGAGAAAATAAAGGAATAAAGACAGATTGCAGCAAAAAGAAGCCCTTCGATGCGAAAAATCGAAAGGAAACGTTTTGGACAAAATTATTAGTCCATCTTCAGTCACTTATTGGCTATTTGTGGTTATGGTTGACAAAGTTGTCATGATGTAACAATGTATGTATGTATATATTTTATTTCTTTTATAGTGAGTTTCATGTGGTGACATGCGAGTATATATATGCTTTCATTATATTATTTTTTCCTGCAGCCTGCCTTAATTCTTTATCAGCCTCCAACAGCAACTGACTGCTAATTGATGAAATGAGAGAAAATTTCAAAAAAAAATAATAATTCATAGAAGAAAAAATTCAGCTGGAATGACAAAAAATAAGGATATACAATAGGACTTGAGAATTTTAATAAAAAAAAAGAGCTCTAGAGAGGGGATCAAAAGATTAGATTCAAGGGTTTTCTTACTAGTTCTGATTAAATTTTTATATCTACAACGATAATACTAAGAAACTCTGTTAATGTGAAGATCAATCATATGTGTATTATAAAATTTATTTCCTAATTAAATACAATTATAGATCTAATCTCAATAATTTCATTATTTCATTGATAATATAAATAAAATTTTTAGAACTAAACTATTTATCGGGATATATTAATAGTAGAATGTACATTATGGAGACTGGAAAACGTGGGAAGAGCGTTAGCGCCATCATCTTCATCAATAAATAAACTAAAAGGAGAAAATAGTTTTTCTTTTTCAGGAGGTGCAGGAACTAAGAGTTCATATTCTGCTGGTGTAATATGCGGGACGGGATTATAATCGTGAGTAGATCCCGGTAACATAAGAGAATGATCAACAGTTGCATCAGGTAAACTTGCTTGATGATCTTGCAAAATTCTATCTAAAACATCTTCACCTTCATCAGGATAAGAGGTTTGATGCGGTTGAGAGGAATCTGGGTAATGTGCTTCTGGTCGAGATCCATCAGGATAATGACTTATTTCGGAAGCCTGATGTGTATCAGGATAATGAGATTCAGATTGATGAGGATGAGGGGCATTAGGAGGAGGCTGTCCCGATTCTGTTAATAAATGAACATCGAATTCAGGAGTATCAAAGGTGGGATTAACAAGATTATCAAGACACCCTGCAGCTGCAGCTGCGGCGGAATTATCCTCTTCTGCATGTCGTTTTTGATGCAGTTTTAAATTACTCGATTGAGAAAAAAGACGATTACAACGTGTACATTCATACGGTTGTTCACCAGTATGACTTCGATAATGTCGTCTTAATTTATAACTTGTAGCAAAAAGTTTTCCACAACGATCACAAGCATGTCCGCGAGCACGAGTTGATATATCTTTAACATTACCATGCACTGAAACCATATGCGAATGTAAAGAAACTTTAAAACGAAACGTTTGTCCGCATTGATTACACTTAAATGGATTTAATCCGGCGTGAGTTAAAACATGGGTTTGAAGAGCAACTTTTTGATTAAAACCCGTACCACAAACATGACAAAGAAATGGCTTAGCACCAGAATGTATAAGACAATGCCTTGTCAAATGTCCTTTTGCATGAAAAGTTTTAGCACATATTTCACATGTAAATGGGGGTTTTGATTTAGTTGTCCCATTTTTATTCGGTTTATTACCAAGAAGGAATTCACAATGAAGACACATAAGTTGATTATTTTTCTTTTGTGATATCAAATGTGATAATTCTCCAGTTTGGCCACAAGCTTGACAACCAACAATTATTGTACCAATTCCATGACTAACGAGATGTAAAGTAGTTGGTTCTATTGAAGTAAAATAGCTCTGACAAAGTAAACATTCGAGTTGTAAATTGGACGAAAAACTCACAGTGGGTACAAGTGAAGCATTATTGCTATTTGTTGGCGGAATTGGATTATTATGTATTTCAGATGGATCAAAAACATTTAAAGGAATTTGATTCTCTTGTATAGCTTTTTCTTGAAGTTGCTGTAAAAAGAGAAACATGAATATAAAATCAATTTCTAAAAATTTAAAATCCTGCTTGATAAAAAATTGTTAAAGTCATTAAAAAGTGCTTATTCCTAAGAAGGCCGATGATACTAATATTAAAAATTATACCAAGAGAAATTTATTAAGCCGATCCCCCCTTCTAAACACTAATATCTATTTCTGTATATTCTGTATATATATATATATATATATATATATATATATATATATATATATAAATCAGAAAAATGGCCATAACTGCAATATCGTGGATCAGATCCTCACCAAAT
>JAAAKE020014851.1:0-10666 GCA_010014785.2 Anisolabis maritima
GTTTTTAACACGAATATAACTTATAACTTGTCCCGAACGCTTCAAAATTTTACATTGCTTATGGATATTATTTATTTAAGTGCGAGATGATGGCTTTGATTGGGCTTTTTTTGGCGACCATTGTTGTATAAAGCCTAGCGACACAAATATATTTATATTATATTGACAACTAATTAATATAATAAATAAATAAGGACAGAGTCTAAATGTAAGAAACTCAAATAAGATTTCAAAAACGCCTGTGGATAGGCAACCCAATTTTTACCAATAGATTTGTTTTAACCAAATCTTTAAGCAAGAATAGAATAGAATATATAATTTAGTTAAATAATATCAAGGAGTTCCGCCTTGAGTCATTCAGTGGAGAGCCTATTCATTAGCCTTTCCCCCCCCCCCTTTTCTCTCATCGAAACACAATAGCTCTTACAACAAACACCTCAAAGTGTCACTTAACACGACGAAATGTGATCGGCTTGTTAACTTCAGAGTTGGCTAGGTATTCTATTTATCCTATTGGTCTTGTTGGGGGAGGGAACAAGAAGAACCGATAGATAGCTTCGTAGTTAGTGGCCAATATTTAGAAAGAAAATTATTACATACCAAAGATCAGTGGTTCGCTTCCTGCCCTGAGACAAAAATTTATTTAAATTATATTGGCTACCAATTAATTTATATAAATAAGGACGGAGTCAGATGCCTAAAAAGACTTAAATAAAAATGTTATATCAATTTATATAAAATCTATAGAAAAAGAAAAATGAATGAATATTACGTGTATATATATATATCTTTTTTTTTTTTGTATTTGTTTTGATTATTTATTGTTCATTGTTTTGTGTTATGTAATTTTGTATTTTGTATTTTTGATTAATTGGTCCTAGTCATAAATTATTTAATAATTTAATATTGAGTAGTGATGTTCCCCTAAATTTTAAATAAATAAATACATAGCATATAAAATTAACATTATAAATTTTGATATAATAGGTTTATATATTAAATCAATACATCCCCGATAAATTTTCCTCTTTTTTTTTTTTTTTTTTTTTTTTATTGAACCTAACCTCACTTTTAGAATTAAATGTAAAACTCTGCCCGTAGTCTCTTTGCATATAATGTCATCATAACACGACAATCAATAGCAGCCTGGAATGGCAAACATTTCCGGATTATTTAAATTAAAAAAAAAAAAAAAAAAAAAAAAAAAAAAAAAAATTGAAACTAAATCTTTACTTTTCTCGATATCTACACCTTAACACCTTTTTTCCAATTTATTTTCTCATTTAAACCTCTGGGCTTTTTATATAATCTCTCTCTCTCTCCTCCTCCTCCTCCTCTTTGAGCTCATTTATGTTAAAGATTAGAATATATCTATATTCTTTCTTTTCACAGAGAGAGAGAGAGTCGTGACGTGATAAATGCAAAAAAACAAGTGAGGGAGACCATTTTAAAAGACAACAATAATAATGGCAATCTCCTACGTGAAATTATGCGCATAATTTTTATTCATTACCGCCTGGGACAAAAGCGTGCATGTGAGGGTTTATATAGCCCTGGGGACGAGCTCCCCGGATCCCGGAATCTGGACAAGGCTCAAAGGCTGTGTGCCTTTAAATCACCTAACTGAGGGTTGTCACAAGGTGTTCCTTAAAAAAATCATACAATTTTTATCTTCAAAGATAGAAAACAAGAAATGATTTTTTTTTTATTTTTATTATTTATTTAAATACCTCGAAAACGAAAATTCAGAAAACAGCTGTCTTTTAGATTCGTTTTTAATTTCTAATATTAATTCCATTAATCAATATTTCCCTTTTAAAGAAGCGATGTCACTGAAGATAAAAATGTCAAAAAAACCATATTGGAAATTTTTTATATTAATTGAAATGTAGAGGATTCAGTCAAGGAGAAATTTAATAAATAAAAATTTTGCTCTTTATCATGACAGGCCAATTTCGAACGAAAATTATTGTGTACGACACAAACAATTTCTACAACTAAAAGTCTCGCATTCACATATCATGTTACTTCAAAAATTGGCAAATATCAAGAAATTAATTAAATGTTCTACAACATATGTAATTTGACATTGGACTGTCCTGAAGAAGAACGCGACCACCAGTTCGAAACGTTAACAGCAAACTAATTTTTTTTTATTTCTCATTGGCTGACTTCTCTTCGCATCAATTCAAAATCTACAACCAGAAAAAGTTTATTTCATTTAACCTTTTGGTTTCGGAAGGAAATGCCTTCGTCAGGGATCTACTGTAAAAGAAGAGATGAGGCAAATATTTTTATAAATAAAATTAGTAGCTTCTATGAGATATATTAAATTTTATATGACCATTGAGAGAGGAGTTCTTGGGCTCTTGCTATTGTAACTTTATAAAGTACTGGAACTTCAATAACCAGAATCAAATATATTTGATTTTATAATTTTTCATATAATGAGTTGGACTTGAATTCTTGAGAAAAGTCCACACAAGTTACAAAAACGCTTATGCCGAAGTGCCCCAAAATTCCTATTTTTATAGTTATTTAGCTTGTTTCTTATTTCTCTTGTTTTTCACTGTTACTTGTAGATAGAAATCATTGTGTACAGATTCATGAACTATTACAGTCCCAAATAAGGGTCATTTCAGTATCGTATCCTTGCCTTGAACCGGAGTAAAGGTAGAGCGAGACCAAAGGAGTCATCAGGTGCCAGTCAAGTCATTTCCAATCCGGATGCGGTTGCTCGAAGGTCATATCATCAAATACTAATAATTTATAAATTATCAAACAGCAAGAAGGTTTGGATGGTAAAATGAAGATAATATCTTTGCCTTTAGAGGCGGAAGGGATTTATTTTATTCTGTTGAGAGTGATGACATATCGATATCGTGACTTTAGGAAAATAAATTGGTTTTTTTTAAGTAACCAACTATTTAAAATTTAAAGCGAGTTGGATGGATGGATGATGATATTTTGCAAGTTAAATAACCAATAAGACATGAAATCTCTTCCCTTTTGATGTCTGACAAACTTTCTAATGGATTCATATCCAAAAGGAGGGGGGGGGATAGGGGGTGGAAGTCAATCATTTCTCGATTTACATTCGTTCTTGAGTTAAAATAAATATTCCTTTTTCCGTTTTACTTGATGTTATTGATTCAATTAGAGTGAGATGAGCCCGCCCATCAGAGAGAAGGATTTTCGGTCGTCTTACAAGACCACAACTCTTCGGGACTCTGTCCATTTCCTACTGACCTATATATATATATCGAGCTCTGAGTAATTAAGAGGATTGCTCAGGGCCATAAACTTGCTGCCCCCTGCAAATGCCCATCTCGCCTCTCTTGTTCCAATTTATTACCTGCTTTGAAAATTCGGGGCTAAAAAAAAAAAATCTCTCTTTTAAAACACGGATGTTCATGTTGACCCCTTGGGGGTTTATGATAAAATTTTCCATTTTTAAATTTTATTTAATTTTTATTTTATAATAAATAATACATTTAGAATTATTTGATAATAATAATAGTTTTAATAAGTATAATTAGAGGGTATTGTGTGCCACGCATTATATCTATCTTTTTCTAGCCGAATATCGACTCGCTTCTATTTCTGTGCATATTTATCCATCGTAGAGCAAAAGAATCGAAGTAGAAAAATGTGAATCTCTTCTTTAAGATATTATAAATTAAGATGCTAGGATTTTTTTTTTTAGTTGGGAGTTAAATTCGTGTGACGATTATTAAATTTTCCCTTTAAATATTTTATATCAAAGTAATATTAGAGTGTTTATTTATTTATTTATTTATTTTTTACATTTTTATAGCAAGATCACAGATTCCCTCCGTCCTGGTTTTTTTTTTTTTAATTTCTTTAAGAAGCTTTAAAGCTTGATATTGATAACAAAAGCGAAAACGAGGGGGGGTGGGGTTGGGAACAACGGATGGAATGGTGGAGAGCGGGGGCTAGGATAATTCCTGGTCATCGTTTATTCCCGTCGTCGCCAGGACTAAACCGACAACGACACAAATAAATGCTGCTCATTGCTGTTTGCCAAAATCTTTTTGCTCTCTCCTCCTCCACCGCCTCCTCCTCCATCAAGCGAAATTTATTGTTATACACTGGTATTAACTCAAGGATTAATACGGCTGGCGGATTCTAGCCAAAACATCGGTTTTGTGCCATTTATATATATAAGCCTTTCCCTCTCTCTTTTTTTTTTTTTTTTTGATTCTATCTTTTGGCACAATATTCTTTACCCTCAACTTTTATTCTGAAGAGATATCATTAGATCTTTAATAAATAAATAGGAAGGAGAGTGGGAAATAGAGGGGCAAGAACTTTTCCTTTGTTAATAGTTTAAAAAAAAAAAAAAAAAAAGGAACAGTTATTGTTGCATTTGATATGGTTTTGATTTTTCTGAAAAGATTACATTTACTAAGCTATATATCTAGGAAATGGAGAAAGTATATAGGTACATCTTATGTGGGCAGCGCATACATCTCCGTTCCCGTCATTTTGCATATCTCGTTTGGGATAACTTGAGCATAATGGGGAAGAAGGCAGGATGCAGCCTTAATAAAAATTCCAAAGTGAGAGCTAGTTAATGGTGTCATTCGTGAATGAATGATGAATAACTTGAAGGAACGAAAAGCTGAGTGATGTGCTGTCACACCAGATATTTTGCGTCCGATAGCCGTATTCTAATTTATCTCTTAATAAAACAATGTACAGTCAATTAAATCAATATCGTTAGAGTAGTTTAAGAGACAAAAACAAATTTTTTTTTTGGGTGGGTGGTTAAGGGTTAATATATTTCATAAATCATCTAATAAATAAATGATATATGAATTTTAATCAAAAAAAAATCAAAAAGTAAATCAGTAAAGAAATAGTACTCTTTGGTTGAAATTTTATCCTCGTTTTTTGTTGCTATACATACAGAGAGACATTTTTTTAGACTCAGGGGACCTTAAAACGTTGAAATCTCGATTTTTTTACGATCGGAATACTTTCTCAGTATTTATTTCATATAGAGGTAAGAAAAAGTAAAAATTAAGTGAGTATTAAATTAATATTTCCTGTTTATTGAAATTTTATTTCCGGCTTTTAATTTCCTTCCGAATTGCACATTCAGTCCGCAGGAAATTTGAATTTCAGACCGCTGGTCTATATCTTCTTTATGATTTATATTCAAATGATGTTCCGTAATCTCTTTGTAGAATATTTTAATAATTCATTGAGAGCTAATCAACAAACTTCTTTAAGTAATCTCGCCCATGAATTGGCCTTTTCATAGTAAGTTTTCAATTTAAATCACCGGTAGAAAGCGAACGCATTTTCTTTGAAGAGCAAAAAAATGAATTTTGTTTTTCCAAAAATATTGATAATTTTACTTTCTCACACTATTATATATAGTAAGGAGAAAGTATTTATTATGATCATGAAAAATTTAAATTTTTTTTTTTTAGGTTTCATATCAAAAGTAAACCTAAAATGTGACATATCTCTCATCGGAAACGAATTAAACTTAACAATTTTAGAAGGGCGGTAAAAAAGGCCCCCCAAAATTATCTCGCCAACTGCATAAGCCTAATAGTAATTAATCACCCCCCCTGGACCAATTTTCATAACTATCCGTTAAATGAGAGCTAAAAAAAATTTGGGGATAAGATAATAAACATACGCCATTATAAAGAAAAAAACTCTGAAATTTTATTTTTATAGGTCTTTTTCGTCCTTATTTATTTATATTAATTGGTGGAAATATAATATTTTAAATTCATTTATATAAACAATAAAATCTAAAAAATCAACTCGTTATGACTTGCATAGATTTGTAGAGCGGCTATCTTATATTCCCAGAGGATAAAAAGGATGAGAAAGAGTTACAATATTTAATATAAAATCGTAGAACTAAATAAATATTATATTACGAATTTCAGTGAACATGCACATTCATTCATGATGTTTTCCTTTGAACCAAATTCCAACTTTTCTTCCATCTTTCATACCAGAAAAAAAAAAAATTCATATATAAACCCTAATTAAAATATGCCTTTTAGCCCCCCCCCCCCCCCCCAAAAAAAAAAAATGAGGTTTTTGAATATGAGAACATCATAGAAGAAGATGTGTGGTGATGAATGTCTGGCATGATTATCACAACCAGGGCTGGCACTGCCCTTTGGGCAGATAAATCTGCTTTAATTATAGACACACAAACTAATTAGTTGATTCAATGTGAGCAGAGAACAGAGAGAAGAGATCTCTTTTTCAAATTGCTCCATTCTAATAATAAAAGAGAAAGATAAAATTATACATTTATATGTAGCTATATTCTCAAATAACTTTTTTTTTTGGAATTTTTAAAGGATTAACGACTTTGTCTTTTTGTATGTATATATATACGTCTGTCCGTAACATTTATTTTAATTACACACTCTCTGTTTCGAGTTGAAATGCGCTGAATATAATAATTCTAAGAGGTAGTCAAAGGAGAAAATAATAATAATACTCGACGTTTCGATTGCTAAGAGTGCTCACCATCAGGACAAGTCGATGTAAGGTGATCTGCCATGATAGGACTATTTTTTTAAAAAGGATTACAGATTATAAATAACACCACTCTTCTGTTTCACGTCTCAGAATTTTTTTTTGAGGATAGGTGGCCTCGTAGTCCTATTTAATAGAAATTTTTTTTTAAAGAAATGTTAAAATAATGATTAGAATTGACAACACTTTGTTAAAGTTATTTGAATTGAACTTTACATTAAGTACCATTTCGGTTGGGTTGATTGTTTCCAAGAGTTGATTAAAAATTTCTTTCTGTTTTGAGTTAGAGACATTAGAGATGAGTTGCTGGAGGTTATGCAGAGCAAATAACCAACTATCTAAAGGATTTTTTCTATTATTTGCCAAAGAGTTCATCTTTCTAGATGGTAGGTTTGATAGAAGCGGATTGGTCTTTTGGGTTACCTTTCTTCCAGCAACCAAAAATCAGTTAATATATGCAAACCATAGTATAATTGTATTTGATATCTTGACATGTAGTTGTAGTGATGATAAGTACTGTAAGGTGTTGTGAGTAAACCTTATCTGTTAATTAGGTGAAGTTAATTTGTTTCGTTTCTTTTCTATGCTATATTTTATAATCCAAATATATTTCGCTTCTGATTGGCTAGTGAATGTCACGTCTTGATGGCGTTGCAATCTGGGACCAGAGTTTTACATTTATTTCTAAAAGTGAGATTTTCTTAATCTTTTTAGACTCCGACCTTATTTATTTATATTAATTGATATCCGATATAATATAAATAAATATCTCAAGACGGGAAGCGAACCACTGATCTTTGGGAGATGAGGCGAGACTCTAGACATGAACGATAAATTGTATTTATGTGATTTACGATAATATTTATCCTTCCATATTTATTTAAATCCATTGGTTGCCAATAAAAATCATTTTAAAATGAATTGAATATTGTAGATTAGCACAAGATGAACATTTTTACCCAAATAACTTGTTTTCTCTTAATCCAGGGTTTCTCGGAAGGGTGTTTCGTCATAATGAATAAAAATAGTACGCGAAAATATCTTAACTAAATTTATTTTTTATAAATTTAAGGATATATCAATTCAGTATTTCATTACTAAATACTTCAATTTTTAAATATTCTGCCTGATTTGCAATTCAATGACCCAAAACATCGAACTTCATTCACTTCTATTTTATTTTTTGTTATTTAATAAATTATAAATGTTGTTTTTCTCATTTTTGTTTTAAATTTTATTGATTATGTATTATTTTCTATCATACAAAATATATAAGGGGTTCCATTAAAGTTACAGGATTTACCATCGCAGAAAAAGTTTGGGAAACTCTAGTTTAAAACAACATAAAATGTATGGTTACAGTTTATTATTTGGAGCTTTCAACTTGTGAGGAAGGGAGAAATTAATCGAAACTAAATGGCGTTGAGTGGACTGTCAATGGCAAATAGATGAATAAATCTTGATACAGAAATTGAAAAGACTTGCACTTAGATTCTTGAATTACGTATTTCATTTTTAGTTAAAATGAAGTTTAATATAGAATTTGTCTAAAATCTGATGGGATTTATAACCTGGTTTGGAAGAAAAACTGGCCTCACTCAAAAAGTCATTTGGATATTGCAATGACAATTAAATCACGTTAATAATATTAAATATTATTCATTTTTTACAGCATTTAAAAGACAGGTCAAGTATACAATCGAAATGCTCGTCCCATCGCATCCAATCCTACCTTTATTCTAATAAAAGTCTTCCACTTAATTTCCTTATTTTTTTTTCATCTCTATTGTTTTTTTTAGTAATGATCTCTATCATCATATTGTAAAAGAAAAAAAAATAAGTCCCAATAAATCTTATTTCTAACACAAGATACAATTATCAAAATGAAAAATAATTATACATGCATATGCTAAAGAAATCCTATTCGAATTTGTTCAAATATTTACGAAAGAAAGTTGGCTACCTGTTGATCCTTGCAAGTTTTATGACACACCTTCGTTAGGAAGCAAAAGGTACAAAGTGGATGTGGGGGGGGGGGGGGGAAGAGAGGGAGAGGGAGAGAGCAAATAGACAATTAATCTTTTTTGTTTTTTTGGGGCCAATTCAACTATGTTAAGTATATGAGAAAAGTTTGCAAATTAAAATTAGGTAAAAGAAAGAAAAAAAAAAAATGAATAGTAAGATGAAAAAGAAGGAATTATTCGAATCAACAAATGAAAGAGAGAGAGAGAGAGAGATGAAAGTTTTTAATAAAGTTAAAAAAGAAGTAAGCAGTGAGCCGATTAGATGAGAGGATTAAAACATGTGACCATTGAAGTTGAAGAGGAATTCATCTCTCTAATCAATGAAAGTTACTCAAAAAGTACTGGACGAACTATTCCATTTCTTGTCAGATAAATATTGAGAGATGGGATGATTTTTCGGATTAGGGGGGTTTTTTTTTTTTTTTTTAAAGAAAAAAAATTTGATAAATATACTAATTCATGTCTATAATTAGAATTTTTATTTAAGTTTTTTTCAGCATCTGAGACTATTTAGACTTTATTTATATTACTTAGTACCCAAAGTAATTTTTGGTCGCTCAGGACGGGAAACGAATCATATTAGTATTGATTAAAAGGAATTTTTTTATTAGCGTAAACAATGGCAAAATAAAAATCCCAACAAAAAAAAAAAAAATTTCCACCCGTTTTGCAATTATTTATTTAAGATATTTATAACATTAGTATTGAAGTTAGTAGATGGATCGCACGAATTGATAAAGACTTAATCGGATTAGAGAGGCATGGCACTATTCAATCGTATTTTGATTGTTATTTTATCCTTAATAAATGGAGGCTGGTCAGACGAAATACTCATTGTAATATCAAAGAACCAACCCCCCCAGAGAGATCTCAGATTTAATTTTAATCAGTGCTTAACAAATGGAAGAGCTTTGTGCTTTTGTACCAGACTAAACAATATGAGTACATATCATAGACAGAACATGTAGCATGGAGTTTATAATTTGTGCAAGATATTATAAAATCAAATGGAAATTCTGAAAAGAGATCTCGTCCAGGATTTTATCTCGCTTTCTAGGAAAATTCCCGGGAGCGGCGTTAACTATAAGAATCTTTATATAGATAGATTCAGCATTAAAAAAAGACCAACTCCGTTGATTTTCGTTTATCCAATTTTTCCGCTAATAAAGTTATTGATTAATCAAGACAGAAGTTCAAATCAAAAATCCATAAATATGTGTTCAACATTTCATCTGACCAGCAACTATATATAGCTCATTTATTTTTGGATAGAGAATTTTAGCCTCTTTAGAATAGTACATCAACTATTATTCTATCTTTTTCTTTCATTTACGAGCTATAAATGAGCAAAGGTTGTCACCTCCCATAAGTGAGAAAAGTTAATAAAAAAAAGACAGTTAATTTAAATAGAAAAATATGAAGCAATAAAATCTTATAATTCTTATAATAAAAAAGGGGGGAGAGAGAGAGAGAGAGAGAGAGATAGGAAATTAAAATCTCATCTCTAGTTGTAGATTTGGGCACTTGGTTGGATGCCTTTCATTCTCCCATTAAGAAGAACAATATTAATTCGCAATTATATGTATATATGTATGTATGTCTGTACACATAAATACAAATCTGCCATATTGTAGTCAAAATGAAATCTCTTGTTAGTGAATATGTATTCAATTAATTTATGCATAATGAAAATTCATATTTGTTGGCATGTTGAAAGTCGATCTAATTTATTTTGGTTAAATCAAAAGGGATGGGATTTAATAATAAATCGAGAGTTGAACAGCTTGTGTAAATATTACGTACGAATTGTAACTGAGGTTAGGTAAATTCCTTTTTATACTATAGCGGAAGTAGATGTAGGAACGGAAACTAGGTTCCTTTGTTTTTTTTTTTTTTATAAATATGGTCGTAGGGCTAATTTTTTAGGTTTGACTATATGACCTTTTTCCAATTATACAATATATAAAAAAAAAATTGAAATAAAATAACAAACATATAGGGTATATATATCAGGTGTGGCCCAACTTTTATCCCTTAGGGGCTACTTATTCTGTAAAATATAGTCTGCGGGCGACTATGAATGAATATGGGCAAACAAT
>JAAAKE020014862.1:0-10666 GCA_010014785.2 Anisolabis maritima
AGAACCCTCTGATAATGGAAACGGTGGTACAACAGTTTGCGGACACAACCACTCCAGAATCTTTAATCTATATATATATATATATATATATATATATTTTACTATTATTATTACTGGAAAAATTAATTTTTATAAAAAAAAGATCATTATATATCATCTATAAATATATATATTAGATTTTGAATTTGCCACTCAGTAACTCGACACATCCTACGGGTAAAGGTCGCTAGTGACCGACATTTAAAGTTGAGTAGAAGCCCCAGAAACTGACCTATATATGTTTGTTGTCAAGTATTAAAAAAAAATTTACTTAGAGTAATAGTTGGAAATTCTTCAAAATTTTAAATATTGAATGATCAATAACTCTCATAATTCTTTTAAATTAAATCCTAGCTATTTTTGATTTTTATAACCTGAATTCAAATTTCCCGCTTTTAATATACTCACCTATACTATAGTTGCTGTAACGTTCGATGCTCATTTGATGCCGAATTATTTTTATTTTTATATGTTAATTTCGAAAATTAAATTTTTCTTCTGAAAGTTAGACGTTCTTAAAAAGAATAAAATATCGTTGCTTTTTCTCAAGAAAAAAAACAGCCGAACTAATATTATATATTTAACACATGTTGATTAAATTCCAAAGTTGTCTCTCTGTAAATTGTTAAGTTGGTAATTAGAAATACAGCCAATCGAATTGCTTACATCTTTTTTCAGTTTCCATGCCATTTGTTAGCGCCATTTTAACTTCGACTATCCTCGTGGTTATTGCGTGTGTTCTCACAATACCAAGCTTTTTCAATTTTATTAGATTTTAAATATTTTCTATATTTTTGGTAAGCACCTTTTAATTAAATTAACCATTAAATATTATAATTATTTGAATTTTTTTCTTTTTATTTAGTTATATTAACATTATAAAGATGAAACAATCGTTTGGAAAGAAACGCAAATCTGAAAGTTTTTCAGATGAATCTCCAGCTAAAACACCCAAAAAATTTGCTGGTGATTCACCACAACAAATTAAAAAAGCTTTTAATACACCGAAAGCAAAACAACTTCAGTCACCTTTTAAAGGAAAAAAAGAAACACCCGGCAAACAACAAAATGGCAATGTGGTCGCTTCTCTTGAAGGTATATCTAAATTCATAATTAATTTCAATTTCATTTAAATACCATTATCACAGATACTATTAAATATATAACTAATTTAAGATTGCAGCTTTCGTTTTTACATTTTTAAAGTTTACATTATATTGAATGACCAATTTATTTTTATTTTACTACATCATTTTAATCTAATATAGTATAAATTTATTTTTTTCTATTTAATATTATTTTCATCTCCTTTATAAAATTCATTTTTTCATATTTTAATTATTAAATGCATATTACAAATGAAGGGCAACAACAACAACGTGGTAGAACGTTTCTTCATTAATTCAATTTTTTTTATTAAAGAAATCATTTTTTGAAAATTCTAAAGTTCTTATTAATTTAATAAATATTTCATGCTTAATTATTTGAATAAAATACGTTTATATCTGTGGTCTTATTCAGATAATGAGTTTCAAAAGAAAGTCCCACCCATGCTTTTTCTGTCTGATTATTTTATCGTTTATTAAATTTATTATTTAACTTTTCGGTGTAATGAACCAAGAATCTAGAACTTTTCACATTATTTTTCTTGTACGTCGGTAAGTCGGACTTATATTTTGAAACTCCATGCATCTGAAAAAGGACAATAGATGAGAGGCCAAAATATATTTTATACAAATAAACCATTCTATATAAAGAAAATATCGTTTCTTTATTAATAAATATCAATTATACTTTTAACTATTATATTTTCAAAATGATTATATTTTAACGAAAATTATAGTTGTTTTTTTGGTCAATGGGTTTTAGATTTTGCCGATCTAAGCCGAGGTCCTTCAGGGCATTAGCGTAAAAAAGCACTTCACACCAACGAATATAATCCAAAATATTTTAACTTTCTCAAAATAAATTGGTCAAACGCTATCTTTTCTTTCGAATAAAGAACTAATTAATGAGGAAGATCATTCCTTTGGCCAGTTGCATAAGAGATTCTTACTCATCATTGTGACTAAATAACTGGTTCTTTCAAATCTCAGGCCTCTGTGGAAAAATTTTCACTTAAAATTTGTGAAGAGATAGAGAGACCGCCTCGTCTCATCGTGACGATGATGGTCACCTTTTGCTCAAATGGCTAAGACATGATCTTTATTACGGCACTGGTATAAAAACACTTTCACTTGGCTTGAAAAAATTCATAGAAAAAGGTGCAAGTATGATGAAGAGAAATTTTTTTTTTCAATAAAAAATTAAGATCAATTGAAACACAATTATTAAATTAAAAATATAAAAAAAAAAACACTTTTTGTTCTCATTTCTCATTCCAGAAATGAATGATGTCATTCAATGTAAACAAAATATTTATATTAATTTTATAGTTTTATATTATATATTGGGTTTATGATTAAAACATCGCTATTTTTCTAGCGAAAACTCCAAATAACCAACTGAATCCTAATACACCTCTTTCTAAATCTGCTAAAAAACGATTGAAAAAACGGCAGAGTTTGGAAAAGAATGCTTCAGCTACACCACAAACTCCAGGTTAATATTTTTTGTCTCTTGTTTTGAGATAATTAACTAATCTTCAGTTTGCTTCTTGCTTTAGCTAATAAAGATTGTTCAATCCTTTTAACTAATTAATCACTTGATTTTTGCACATTGTTATTTATCGCAAAATAGATATACATCCATCCTCAAAAGAGACAAAATGCGAATCTCCATTTTTAGGTCCTTAAATATCGTTATATTTTTTCAAATTTATAAATAAGCTACTACTAAATTTAGGATAATTAGAGAAAATCAACCTGAGTACTGATATTAATTTCGTTTACATCATTATTATCTATATTTGGCTCAAAAATTTTCCTATCAGATTCAGTTTTGGAAAAATATGAAATTAAAAGCCTTTCTTGCGAAAAGAAGAAGGAAATCACAATTAAGCTATTTAATCTAAACACTGAAATAACATGTGGTTAAACATAGAACAAAGACATTGTAATATCAATAAATAGAGGTATAGAACAAGCATATTTTAAAAATTAGGCTATCCCAACTCTATTATTTGCATGTGAAATAATTAAATTAGATTTTATAGGTTTTAAATTCGGAACTTTTTGATTACTTGTTAATATTCTATATAGGTTCCGAGGTTTTTTTTTATGATATTTCTTAGTAAAGAAAAAAAATGACAATTTAATTATAAAATAAAAGTTAAAAAACTTATATTTATTGATTAATAGGGTTTGTTTGAAAGAGGTGGTACTTTACCTCATAGTGCCCGATGAGATTTATAAGCCAATATTTCTTTTAAGAAAACTAGTGTGCAGATGATTGTTTTGATTTGTGCCTCCCTAATTCGAACCAGGGATCATCCACTTTCGCGTCCCAAAGCACACAGTCTCAATGAAAGCTTATATTTATATTATTCTTTTTAAAATAGTTATTAATTTAAAGAATAAATTTTTGTTCATAGGTCAAGAACAGAAACAACAGCTCAAAACCCCTGGAAAAGAAAAAACTCCTGCTAAGCCCGCACCTCCCAACAAAACTCCAGCAAAACCAACTCCTGGCAAGTCAATTAATTTTATTTTTATAAAAATAGTAATAAATAATTTTACATTTTTACGTTTTTATGTTTATAAATATGTAATGATATAAGAAAATCGTAAATAAGCGACGATAGTCTTAGTTTGTGTTTTTAATATATAGTTTATATAAACGAATTGCCCACCTTTTAGGTTCGTAGACTTCCAAAAAAGTAGTAAAAGTAAAAAAAAAGTAGGACCGTACCGGCAAAATTTTGGCTTACATCCCTTAAAAACAATATAAGTAGGGCAGCCAATCCATTATAATTTTGAAATTTTTTTAATAAGAATTTGCTTGGTGATTACTTTTGGCCTCCAGAACAACATGAACAAAAAAAATTATTTTAGTAACATTTTGAAAAAATGTCTGCAAAATCTCTAGTTACCTTTGAAAAGAGAATTTTATTTAGTCTTAATTTTTTCAGGAAAATTATTTGCAAATAAGAGACAGGAGTTCACGGCTACTCCTGATAAAAAACAAAATCAACAAAAAGTTAATCAAAATGGTAAGATATGTTTAAAAACATATCTTTAGACAAAAAATTTTTCTATTTTTTTTTACATAATATATATTTTATCTTTTCAGATATTGCTAAAACTCCAGCAAAAGCATCGCCTTTTAAAAATCAAGGTATCTAACCATTTTATATTTTTTTAACTATAATTGCGAACTTTCCAGAATAGAAAAATTTATTATGGACAACAAATTAAACTTTAGTACTCAAAGTTATAATAGCAACAACGTTAAAGCCTAGAAAATATTAGATTTTATTAAGGGAAATTGTAAAAACCGACTATTCAATTTAAAAAAATAAGTAAGGCCCCCTTGATAGAATACATTCCTCTGATAGCGAGTTCTTTAAGCATCTGGGTAAAATAAGGGGACTTGCTGTATTCTTTTTAGAAGAATGTCTTTGAAAGGAAAGCTCTCGATTCTTTCAAAAACTTTGGCAAGTTGGTCACTCACTAGTTGGTTTTAACGCAGTTTTCTATTATGGAAAACAAAAAGAAAACGTCAATTCTCAAGAGGTCTCCAATATTCAATATTTGATAAATGATTAGAGTTAAAAAGGAGATAGAACCTATTTTAAACTTATAGTTTCGACTAGTGATTATTTAATATCTGTGAAAATTTCTAAAAAGGAATAATCTCGACCTCACCTCTCTCCTTAAATGTGTATTATGGGAACGGTGATTTTTTGTATTAATCATTATATATATAAAATTTTAACAGATCTTGTCTCAGAAATTTAATTCGAACGAAACTAAGAATATATTAGAATTAGGGAAATATTTTAACTAAATAATGATGATTAATTTGTGTTCTCGATTGTCAAAACTTTTTATCCCCCAACATCTTATTTAAATAATTTTAATGTTATTAATTTAAATTTTTTCTCACAGATAATGAAAAATCTCCTCTTTCTAAATCTGCAAAGAGAAGATTAGCTAAACAAAAGAAAAAAGAACTGCAGAATGAACAAAACCAAGAAGCAATTAAACAAAAGAAGAGTGGTGATGATGAGGAAGAAGATAGTGAAGATGAGGGAGATGATTTAGGTAAGATGCACATAGTAGAAATTTGTTTTAAATAATATTTAGATTAATATTTAATTTTAATTGAATTTTTTTAGTAAAAACTCCAAAACCACAAGCACAAAATAAAACCCCTGGAAAAGCTACACCTGGTAAGTTTTATAATGGGGAAGGGAAAAAAGTATCTTTTTATTAATTATTAAAAATTTTTCAGGTAAAGCTCTTGCAAATAAGAAAAGTTCTCCAGTAAGTGCGACGCCCGGCAAAACTAGTAAGACATTTAAATAAAATACATTCGCTTTCCTCTTCTTTTAATGATAGTGCATCTAATTTGAAAAAAACTTGTCTCTTATTTATATTGATAACTTTATTCCAATAATTAATTTTTTTTTAATTTTCAGCAAAAGCACAAACAAAATCCACTCCCCTCACTAAATCTGCTAAGAAACGCTTAGTTCAAGAAAATAAGAATCAACAAAAGGAAGTAGTTCTTAAAAAAAAGAAACAAGAAGAAGAGGAAAGTGAAGATGAAGAAGAAAGTGATGAAGAGGGTCTTGAGATGTCCTGGGAGGACATGGATGATGAAGAAGGAGGTGATATTATGGATGAAGATGACGATGATGATGATGACGATGACGATGACGATGACGATGAAGACGATGATGACGACGATGATGATGACGACCTTAACATTTCTGGACATTTAAATTCTGATGATGAAGTTGAAGTAGGAGAGGAATCTGGGGAAGAGGAGGAGGTTTCAGATGATGATGATGATGATGATGAAGAAAGTGAAGAAAATGAAGATGAGGGGATGAAATCAGTAAGCCTCTCTAAAATTTTAGGTGATGGTAAGTTGAAGTGTTTTCTTCATTATTGTATTTTTTATCTACAGATTTAAATAAAAAACGAAAAAAGCGAAAAATTCGAGAATGACGTTAGTATTCAAGTTAGTTTTTATAAAGTGAGCAGAAAAAATCCTGTTACATGTCAGCATGTAGCTGACTATTTTAACCTCTGAATGGAAAGCTATCGTTTCGACTGCCTTTTGGTTTCTGCTTTATAGTTTAACATATCGAGTTCGAAATTCAGTTTCAAATTTTGCGCGGTGGACTCTATCTAAAACACATATTATGAACTTTTTTCAATGTCTTCATCAATTTTGTGAAAATAGAAATTTTGAAATATTTGCTTCCACACCCATCGTGTTCAGCAAATAGCATCCTTCGACTTCATCTTTTCCTACTTTTTACTTTAAATTTATTGTAAAAATTTTGTAATAGCATTTATAACATTTATTCTTTTATATTAGAAATGGAAACAGATGAAGATGACCATACTTTTATAGAAACAGAAGCTAAAGAAGAGTCCGACGATGATGAGGATGACTCTGAGGATTCAGATGCAATTGCTGATGAAGTTATCGATCTAAATGAAGACAAGATACAAGTAAATATTAGTTATTTTAATAAATTTAAATTAGAATTTGAATACTTATATCAAATTATTTTAGGAAGAGGGTTCCAGTGATGACTCCGAAGACGATGACGAAGATGATGATGAAGAGGATGAAGATGAAGATGATGATGAAGAGGAAGAGGAAAAAGGCAATTCCACATTACAGAATTTAATGGATTCTAAGAGTGAATTAGTAGGAAATTCAGATGAAGATGATGATTTTGAACCAGGTAAATTTTATATTATTAAATTTGAAATGAAATTCACGTGCAAGGTAAAAACGATATTATTAATTTTAAATTATTTCAAAAGGAAACATTACAATCGAAGAGTTATCATCACCTGAATCAAAGAAGAAAAATCTTCGACAAGGAAAAGGAAAGAAACAAGAAGAAACTAAAGTCGAATCAAAAAAGAAAATTCCACACAAACAAGACAAAACTCTAGTTACTAAAAACGCAGAGAAATTTGTTTATATAGGAGGACTTCATGAAAGGTATGAAATTTTTACATTATAAATAATATATCCACATATATACCATGTGGCAAACTAAGCTCATAAAATAATGAAAATACACAAATTTTATTTTAAATGGACATGTATAGCAAGTCTCGCCTCTGATGAGTCAGGGATGGACATAGATTGTTAATCTAAAGCAGTGGTTCTTAACCTTTTCCAAATCATGGAGCCCTTTTGATTATAAGAAAAATTTGCAGAGCACTAGAATCATCAAGGTTAAAAAAAATGCTCGAACATTACTTTTATTTACAACTTAAAATTAAAAATCACAAAAAAAATATAAAATAATAAAAAGTAGAAAAGTCATTTAAAAAAATTTATAAGAAAAATTTCAGGACGAACAAAAAACTTTAGCAAATACCTATAAATGATAAAAATTTCAAGGCAACCAAACAGAGTACACCCAAGATGAAAAAAATTGGGTATGTACGCGGAAAAAATTAAAAAAAAAGTTTTAACCGGTTAACTGAATAATAATTTTTTGGTTAACTTTTCTCAAATGTTCAGATGTCAACAATGAGTTTCCATTTCTGGATCCATATAAATGCTTCTTCTTCTCAATCACTTTAATCTTAAAAAATTTAACTCAGATATATTTCAATTTTTTTTTAGCATAACTGATGATAAAATCATTGAACATTTAGGAGATATTCAATTTTTAAAAATCAGTCCACGCCATAATCCTAAAACAAACCAAACTAAGCCATACTGTTTTATTACATTCCCAGATGGGGCCAGTTATGAGGTAATCATTACATTAACTTTATATATATTTACTAAAATAAATATAATATTTCCAAATTGACTAATTTGTTTAAAAAAAAAAATATATAAACATTTTTTTAGCGCGCACTTGAATTAGATGGATCTACAATTGATGGTCACACAATAAAAGTCAAGCCAGGAATATCTAAATCACAGTCTAATATTTTTGTTGCTAACCTGCCTAGTGGGTAAGTAATTATCTTCACTTAATTATTTATCCTATGTTTTTATCTTACAAATATATATATATATATATATATTTTTTTTTTTTTTTTTTTTTTTAGTATTAATGATAAAGATGTTCGAAATATTTTTTCTGGATTGCAAATAGTTAACTTACAATATGTTCCAAGTAAATCGATAGCTTTTATTCGATTTGTTTCACCAGAACATGCTCAGGTAAGAACTGGATTAATATTAAGTGATGTATTGATTATTGCTGATTAATATGAGGATCCGACTAAAAAGTTAAATAAATAGAAAAAATCTTGAAATAAAAAAATTGCAAGGAAAATAGGAGATTTGAGGAAAAAAAGAAGAGAAATTTTTAGAGAAAAACTGGCAGATCAGGCGGAAAAAAATTTGTTTCCATTCATTCCATTTATTCATTCAAATAACGCAAATTTGGTTTCTTTTTTTACATTTATTGAATTTATTAAAAACCGCGGGGCCCTGTGCATTCGCTCTTAGGCTGTCCTGTCTATGATATAAATAAATATAGAGATCTAAATATCCACAGATGCCGAAAAAGGCTAAAAAAAAGGGGAAAATTTGGGGCGGATTAATCGGCTTTAAAATGACCCTCTAGTAGTTATCAGCCTATTCCATGATTGGTATGATTGGTACATCCCTTTATATTATTTATATTTTGAGTTAATATATATATATATTACTAACGAAAAATTTTTTATTTTAGAAAGCGATTTTGAAAGGAGGAGAAATTGTTAAAGGTGAAAAAATCCATGTTGCATATAATAATAAAGCAAAATTAGCACAAAACAAAAACCCCAAAAAACCTTGGATTATAAATAGAGACGATGATAAAAAAAATGAAGAAAAGAAAGGACCGTTCAAAAAGAACTTCAAAGCATCAGAAGGAAAAGGAAATTTAAAAAAGAAGCCTTTTCAAAAGAAAAATAAAGAGCAATGAACAGTTTAATTTTATTTAAAAAAAAGAGAATCTGGTGAATATTAATGATGGTGATTCTAGTTAATTATTGTCAATTTTTATTTTTTTGAATCATTTTTAAAATATATTTTTTTTTTAAAAGAGCAATTTTAAAATGTATTTGTTATTATATTAATTTTATAGAAAATTAAACATTAAAAAATTGCTTTCTTAATTTTTTGTTATTGTATTTCAACCTAAATAATTTCAAATTTACATTAGCCTATATTAATTGATTTTCCAAAGATATCCTAATCCAACAAAATATATGAAAAGATGGAAAGGACAATTCTTTCAATATCTATTTTGTCTTTCAGCATTAAAAAAGTCAAAACAATGTCAGATATTTGTAATTATTATTTTATAAATTGAATAACAAATATAATAGATAAATGTATATTTCACCTCTTTCGCCTAGTTTCATAATCAATATAAGCCATTTTATTTTAAAATTTTTTTTATCCTTAGTTGAAATAGGTTGGCGCAGTCTTAACAGGCTAAATTAAATAAATTTTTATTATGAAAGCAGCACAGCAGTTTGTTGCATTTGTTATCGGGCAAAATGCTTAAATATTTGATATTGTTTTGACGTTCAAGGTCTCTAAGAAAATTGCTATCTGTGACGGATCGAAATGCCTATTGAAAATTATAAAAATTTATTTTCATTTCATAGCAGGAGTCTGTGGATCTTTGAGAATAGAGTTCTTAGCAAAGAATATGAGTAATGAAATTTAAGATGGCCCGGCCATGCTGTTAAGAAGACAAGATGGTGAGTTTTATAAGTAGTTCAAAAGTAAAGTGAGCCCCAGACAATTTTAGAGCATACCTTTCAAATAATTTATATAAGAATTTTAATCAAAATCGTTAGAGCAAATTTTGAGAAAATAAAAAAGTAAAACTAAGCTAAAGAAAAGTCAATGGGTAGTACTGTATATTCTCAAAATTTGCTCTAACGATTTTGATTAAAATTCTTATATAAATTATTTATTATATCATATTTATTAGATAATCTTTGAAAAGTATTAACCCTTATCCGCCCCAAATTTGTCTGGGGTCCACTTTACTGATATACGTTTGAGATTTTTATGAATTTCTCTTTTAACATTCTTAACGATTTTGATTAAATTAGATAATTTTTAAGATGTATTAATCATTTTCAAAATAATGTGGGACCCTCAATTTGCATGATGAACCACGTGCATCTCGCTTACGCAACTGGTTGGCTGACCTCTGTCATCTTTGGGAAAATAAAGTGTGAGCCATATGGAATTCTCATTCATTAAACAAAATAAATAAGTTGGATCTACATTGAACAACTAACTAGGGGCCCAACAGAACTCGGCTTTCCTTACCTTAGGATAGAGAAAGTTGTGTGATGTGCGTTTATTCACACCAGATTTTTTTTAGTTTCGGGGGGACCTCAAAACATATTTCGGTTGAAATCTTGAGATCGATTTTTTCAAAATTATCAATGCTTTTTTTTAGTCTTTTCGGCTAGAGCAATTGAGACTTGAAACAATTCAATATTTATTATAT
>JAAAKE020014884.1:0-10662 GCA_010014785.2 Anisolabis maritima
CTCAATGTACTAATTAAAATTTGGGCGTTCTGGGGTTTTATCTTCGATTTACTTATTTTCACTTTGAGTTCTGAGTATAGGTTTTCTCATTTTTCCACTTAGCCAAATAATTCCAAAATATAAATTTAAAAGAAATAAAATAAATTTAATATTTTTAAGATGAATGCACTAATATATTCCTACCGAAACGGTGCCAGATAAAGGTATATTTTTTAAATTAAAGGCTGTTATTGTTATATTTTTATTTGTTTGTTTATCTTTATCATTTAAATATATATAAAATCTTTTCTCTTCAACTTTTGATATACTACCCCCCTCAAAAGTAATCGGACAAACTAACCAAAATAATAAATTTAATAATAGGTAAAGCATTATTAAATTTGATTTCGAATTTCATGTAGCTCTTCTAATTATCCATTTAGACGAAGTAAAAGATACAGATTGTCCGATTACTTTTGAGGGGGGTAATATATACCAAACTGAAAATCTATTGATTTCATTCTTTTTTTCTTTGATTGTTATTTATTAAATTTTATAATAAATATTTTTTTACTTATTATTATTTATATATATATATTACAAACATTCATTTATTTTCAATTGAAAAAAGATTTTTATGAATGAAAATGTAAAATGAAAAGATTGTAATCTGCTTTAGATTCTTTGAATTTACGTTAAATTTGTTACTTAGCGAAGTGTTCTTCCATCCGTCCCTCTTGTTCGTCATGAAAATTTAAGCAATTTCTCGTTAATCTAAAGCTGTGAATTTTTTTATATATTATCTTTAAATATTGAAGATGCTATGAAAAATAGGAAATCACAAAAAAAATTATGAAATATATGCCTAGCTAGGCTAGTTAGCAAATGTTTTGGCTATGATCACAACGCGCCCAAGAGGACAATTTTAGAATCTATTAGCTTCAAGAGGTATTTTCAAATTTACAAAATCTTACTATTGATATTTGACATTTAAGGTTCGATTTAAATTTTTTTACAATTACCTCCCCCTCCTCTAATGAGATAAAAATTGTCTAAGATTTGTGTTTTGCAGAGATCGCAGAAGTAACTTTATTTGAAACTTCAACTTTTGTTCGTAACGTGGATTTAAATAATTTAATATTCCCTCAATACGGGACAAAGTTCAAATGCGGGACGTCTAGTCACTTTAGAGTAGGTAGAAAGAAGAGGGGATCCATGCTCTCCTTAGTTGTCGGAAGGGGAGACTACGACTACAACTAGTTAATATTTGTGAAGGGACCTAAATATAACTACGATCCTGTTCACTATCGTTTCTAGCATATGTAATATAATTTTCAAAAAATATCTTCTCTTTTAATACTACTTTGTTGTTGTTTTGTATATTTAATATTTTTCACAATATTTCTAAAGTTTCTATTACTTCAAAAAAAAAAACTTAATTCAAACGTTGAAACCTGAAATGACAGACAAGTTGCAAAGGATTGATGACAGTTCGAAATTATTAATAAGTTTAATGAAATGACAAAAGTGACAGATAGTAAAATAGTTATTAGTCGAGTGGTTGCTATGCGACGGGGACAAAGGTCATTCTGGTGCCAGATTGTGCTCTCCAAAGGGGGCTTCGACGACTTTTTGTAAAGAATTGTCAACACCAAATCGATTCGTATATACATAACATAAATAATAATAATATGATATTTACATTTGATAAATTTTTATAGGCTTATTGTTGAGTCGTCGTTAAAGGTTTAAATCACAAATATACGAAAACTTAAACCTTTAAACCAACACCCCACCTGAGCTAATTATCTAAAACCTGGGGTACGATTTCTCTATATGCATGAGAAAAATTGAACTCATTATATTTATTATCAATAAATAAATAAATAAATATTAGGGAAAAGCGAAAAATAAAGAATGCAGCCTATTTTATTTCATTTGACATATATATTTATATATAAACCATTGCTCTGCTGTTGTGTGTAATTTACAATTACCTCCCCCCCCCCCTCCCTAATGAGATAAAAATAGTCTAAGATTTGTTTTTATATTCAACCATAGAAGATGATGACTAAGCAGATTAAGATTTTTGAATTGAGTTTTAAAGAGGATGAGTAGAGAATCAATTTAGTCCATTGAAAATCCTCATTTAGGTGACCGATAATCTACAAATTCTAATTGGTAAAGTGGCGATTTATTTAATCAGATTCGTCCATATAAGTTAACTTAAAAATCTTAGTTTATAGATTAAAACACCCACGGGAGGACGTGGGTTTGACCCCCGCGAGTGCCTCATTTTCCCAATTCACCAGTTTAAAGTAAATATCCTAAAATCGCACACTTATTTATCTTAAACGATTGAAAAACAAACCTCTATTATATGAATATATATCAATCGTATTGTTATATTTTTTATTCCGGCTCAAAAAGTTCCGCTAGAAGGTGTGTTCATTTTCAGTCTCTTTAATGTTCAGGTGCTTCAATTTCTAGTGGATGTCATGTTGTTTTAAAGCTGACATTCGTGACCCAAGTGTAGAAGCCGTGTGTGTGCTGTTGTCCCTCTGGAATAAAAAATATGACAGTAGGATTTTCTCCCATAAGCCCATAAGGGGAGGGAGATTGGGGATTTTGGCTTGTCGAGAAACCAGAACCCACCCTCGTCATCAGTGCTAGTATCCACTGGAGTGCGAAACACGAGCATGTAATAGTTTTTTTTATGCTATCTGCACTGCAGTTATCGTATCTGTAATTGCATCTAGAGAGGGAGAGTATCGGGGGCATCTCTCTCGTCTTCCGAAACCTCAATGATGAATATTCATATACTATAGAAAAAAAATTGGCCTATGAGAGGAGAGAGGCGGGGTTGCCAAATTATTCATTAATTTTTTTATCTATTAAGGAATTATAGTTATATATATATGGTTTTTGTACTCTCCCTCACAAAGTTAATTGGACCGCCTGTTGGTTTCGTTTTTCGTCGGTAATTAGAATAAATAATTAGAAGACCTATTTGAAATTCAAAATCATAAAATTTTACCTATTATTAAATTTATTTTTTCGGATTTCTACGTCTCCTAATTATCCATTAAGTTGAAACCAAAATTATAGGTTGTCCAATTACTTTTGTTGGGGCATAGTATGTACCAACTCCAAAAATGGATTTTATTTATTTACTTAATACCGTTAACTTTTGATTAAAACAAAAGCGTCCTTTTATTGATTGCATTTTTGTTTTTTTTGTTTAACGGCTCTGTTCTTTAGAGGTAAAGCTCTTCAAGGTCAATCGTCCTCAACAATAAAATGTAATTAAATCGTTTTGGCTCCTTAGTGGCCAGCTCGTCCTGCTATGCGATTAGGGAAGGCAATTGAAATATTGAGTATGAGAGAGGCAACTGAAGATATGAATGTAAATAATATAACAATAATAATCAATATACATAAATATAATAAATAATAATAATAATTTAAAAAAAGAAATATAAATAATTAAATATACATAAATATGGGTGTAAATATAAAAAGTTATAACAAATATACATATACAAATTTTGACTACTAATTAATTAATAAATATATATAAGGTCAGTGGAGAACCTCTTTTAAATGAAAAGCCATATTCATTTTCGGAAAGTAGTAGAAAGACCCCACCGATATCTGAACTTATGTAGTAAAATGTAGTAGATGAAAATTTATTACAATTAATTTATATCAGTGGTTCTTAACCACTTAGGAAAATTCTTAGTTTTTTTTTTTTTTTAATTTTAATACATTTTTACGATTACAATCAAATAATATGAAAATTATTATAAAAAATATTTTTTATTATATATTTTTAAAATAATTCCGTTTATTTCTACACCAATAAATTCGAATTTAATATAATTTGTTTCGTATTTTCTAAATAGTGCGTAAGAGTGACTTAACGTTATTAAAATTAAAATTAAAATTTATTTTATAATTACCTCGATTAGATTCTTGCATTAAATAAATACAATTGATGGAAGAATGGACAAATTAGTGGAAAATGTCCAGCAACAGGGATCTCATTAAATCATAGTTGGTAAGTTTATAAATATATTTTATTATTTTATATGCCATTATAATCCATTATAATCATTTGAAAAAATATTTGGGGGGTCGCGAATGTAAAAAGGTTAAGAACCACTGATTTACATTATGGTGGGGTTAAAACTGTTAAATTTTAAATTTCAAAATAAACGAACTATAGTATAAAAGATAAATAAGACCGCACAGGAGATGTTAGAAGGCCGCAGGCTCTACATCTCTGATAGAGCCACGGGAAAAGACTAAAAAATATATTTTTTATAACTTCTATTAAAGAAATTTTTTTAATGAAGTCGTTAGTTTTTGGAAAAAAATTAAAAAATGTTTGTTTTTTTTTAAATGTATATTTTATTATTTATTTGTGTATTTAAATTATATGAACACTAATTAATTTAAATAAATATGGAAGGAGTTTAAATGGCCTCCGATGCCGAAAAAGACAAAAAAAATTAGTTTTTAAGCTTTGTAATTTGTCTTTGAATTAATTTTACCAACCCATTTGCGGTATTACAGATATAATTTATTTTCATAAAATGTATACTATTTTTAAACTTTTGATGCACCCGGTGAGCAGACGTCCCTTGCTCTTTTATTTGTTAAAGAATTAGAGTAAACGGCTAAATCTTTATATAAATATATTTAAGATTTTATGTATACCTTGATAAAAACCAAAAATTCATTGATTAAAATTGCCAGGGATGTATTTATTCATGTTATTTGTGGCTGTCTCTAACATATGGGCCTTTCTCTGGTAATTATAAATGGGTACATTTTAAATACAAAAATTTCAGTCATTCTCTTTAATCAAATTGAAGAGACCTGACCTTCTGTGTCGACCTCTGGGTCACATAAATTATATTTATTTCGCGATTTTAATTTATATTGATTAAATCACTTTTTATGAATATTTATTCTTATGAACGAGTTCGCCAATTCTCGTTCGTTCATTTAACTCGTTCTTGTTCAGCTTTGTCCTGAAAGGCTCCATGTATTTGCCTTCAGGATTTTTCATTAGAACCTTTTTTTTAATCAACACATCCTCAAGTCAGGAGTTTTTTAAAATATCAATAACTCTCTACTAACAGTGTTGCCAATTGATCGAATTTCTTCTGTCCATTTATGATCAAATTACAAAGAAACAATCAACAATCTGTTTTCATAAAAAATACTTTCCATGTGAATAATTTGAAAAAATTGGCAACACTGCCTTGAAATATTTTTTTTTTTTAAATCAAATTTGTGATTCGTTTCTATTAATGACTCGTTCATTTGAACAAGTTCATTCCTGCAGGTTGAAATAGAATAATCTCAATAAATAAAATTTGATTAAATATTTAAATGACTAATAATTCAGATCAGATTTTATTTGAATCTTGAATTGAAAAAAAAAACATGATCTTGAAGAGTTTCTTGCGTATGTTAAATAAATTCTGACCTATAAATAGGCCTAAGTCATCAAAGCAAAATCATCAGAACCATCTCAGAAATAATACTCCGACACTCTTTCTGATTAAACACTTAATATATTCTTGTATATCCCATTAAATAAACTCATAAATTATTTGAAATAAAATGCCTATTCTATAGCGCTCGACTATCGCCAACAACATACCGGCGCTAACACTTTATAAGAATAATAACTTCTTAAAATCAGTGTATCTGTTTATTTTTGGTTATTAATTGGATTATAATATAATTTAGGTATTATTATACAAGATCATTTCATAATTAGTGTAAAATAGTAGCAGCGAATTCAAAGTTCTTAGGAAACTTAATAACCACATAATGGTTTTGTGCAATCATGAAAATTAGAGTTGAGGGTAAAACAGAAGTTAGAAATTCTTGAATGAAATCAACTAAATGTATCGGATTATAGAAAAAAAAATATTATAAAGAATAATGAAAGAATGAAAAATTAATAAGAGGAGATGGTAACGAAGCAAAAAGCTTAGTTTAAATTAGTTTCTCTAGTCTTCTAATTCAGAGATTAAAACTTCTTAAGTAGAATGCGTTTTATTTTGGATTTTTTTTCTCAAACAAAATGTTTAAAAAGATAACTAACTTTTTTATTCGCAAACTGTGAACTATAAAAGTTATGGTAATAAGTGTGGCGATAAAGCAAATTGAAGGCAAATGGATTTGTCATATTTGTCAAAACCATTTTTTTACAATCATGAATATTAAACCTTGGGGTTATGGAAAGTAAAGAGTTGGTGTCCTGGGGCGACCAAATGGCCCCTGCTTCCATCCATCCACTGAGTTTCCTTCAATTTATAAATACAGAAAATTTATATAGATATAATTTTTCGACATAGTTCCCATGAAGTACAAAACATGTATTTAACCGCTTCGGAAGTGCATGGATATCTGTGAGAAAAATTATTTTGATTGTGACTGTAGCTACTCGTGCACCGCGGTTTTCACCTTTTCATTGCTTCTTTTAAATTTTCTACACCGCGCTTTCGTCCTACGATGAACCCTTTACTACTCAAAAATATCACAAATCGGTGCATGTCGACAATGGAGCGGCCATCTTTGCCGCTACTTCCTTCTGTGTTGCAGCAGCAAGCTGTTAACTGTTGATCATTCTTTGAACCACACTACCAACTGCCAGATCATTCGAAAAACTTTTCAGAATTTTATTACACTTTTAATGTTTTCATTTGAATCACATTACATTAAGTACATTTTGGACCCCACCACAATAGAGCGCTCAGGCAACTTTACGAGGAGAGGGAGTTGCCGTTCTATGGAAGGGACGTAAAGAAAGATTTTCTCTCAAAGATGCACTCTCCACAAGGAGTACGCTGAGAGTCCCTCTTTAAACTAGGACATCCTCCCTAGCATAGATTAGGTTGGTTGAAAGAAACCGGTTGGAATTAGATATAGGAGTAGCTAGCTAGCTAGAAATGAAGATAGGAGGAGGAGTTAGAGTTAGGAAATAATGTAACTTAACAGGGTGCCGATAGATGGCTACGGCCAGAAGTCGGCTGGGTTTGAGGTGTGTGCCTCTGTACACAAAAGCACCTAAAATAAACCCTAAATAAACGAAAACCCCTGTAGGTGGACCTATACGGTCCAAATTAAATTAAATTAAATTAAGTACAATTTAAGCTAAGTATTTATATAATACTGAAAAAATTTCTCCAACTCATACTTCCCTGATAAATTTCCATACGCCCTTCTCTTAAAAAGTAATAAGGAAAAAAGAAATAATATTATTGCCCATTCCTGTTTTAGAGAATTTGGGAAAGCAAAGCTCTATGAATCTATCAATTTAAAAAATTTATTTCTATATCTATAGATTACAAATATTTTTTCAATTATATAATATACTATTTCCTCTAATTATTTTGATAACGACATTTTTTACTCTTTCCCCATGTTCAAATTCTGATTGTGAAAAGGAGAGAGAAAAAGGATTCTTTCACCATCTAACGGCCTAAATATCAACCAGATTATAAATTCAAAATAATACAGTGAATGATAGACGTATGTTTTGAAAAAGTTATTGCACCAAGAGATAATAAGTCAATATATAGTTTAGAAATTACGGGATGTTTGTTTTGAGTGGACGTATTTGGTGCCTCTCGGACTTGAACCAGGGTCCATTTACTCTTCCACTTCTACGGCGGATATGCTACAGTTACAACAATAAGAAGAAAAAAAATATTCCTTTACTCTTTTCCAATGGAATGCACGTTCCGCTGCACCAAAACTTGATCATGTTCTCGATTCGTCATTTCAGAAAATTGGTTTCACCCCGATAGGCATTACAATATTCCTAATTTTAATATCATCAGACAAGACAGGCCAGACAATAAAGGAGGTGCAGCCTTCCTTATAAAAAAGTAATATGCATTTTGAAGGTTCGTTGTAACTGCAATGTTGAGATGTGATATTTGCGCGGCTCTTTATCCATGACACTAAATTTACCTTCTATCTATAATCTTCCGATCAACTTAATAAATCCTAATCTCTTAACGAATATTTTTTCTTTGTCTTATCAAAATTTAGTTTTATGTGGTGACTTTTACGGTCATCATACAAGTTGGGGTAATCAATTCACAATGAAAACAATTAAAATTTTTTGGATACGAGGCCATATTGAATGCATTGGCAATGAAATAGTTGACAGAGCCGTCACTGAAGCTATTTTCACCAGTGAACCAATGTACAACAATATTTCAGTAGAGGATTCTCTATTAATTATGTAAGAGTGGCAAGAGGAGTGGTTCCACTCGTTTCAAATACTCACTCCTCTGTACAAAAGTAGGATCTTCGTCTTGGATTAACAAAATCACTGCTAGATGATTATTCATCAATGTGCAGAAAAAGATTCGGTCATGGTTGTAAACTCAGCACACCTGAGGAGGATTGTTGTGTCAGAAGATGATCGGTGCATATGTGATTCAAATGTTATTGCAGACTTGGGACACATAGTGTTGTCATGTCCTTCTTTGAAGTGAACTGACTTTGATAGTTGGCTTAAAAATAAAAACATTCCACGACCTATGTATATATCTCTTATATTTCTCCTACATGAATACAATGAGGACATATATTTTAACATTTTTAAATTATTAGTAAAGAATAATATTCATATATAATTCTTATATGATTTTTTAGCTTAAAAATTATTTATGTTTGTAAATTTTTACATGATTGTGTATAACCCGGATGCGGGGCGCTCCTCATTTACTTATGGGAATGTTCAGTGTTTGGTGTCTGTGAGTGTTTTGCATGTGTCTCTGCACATAAATTAATTAATTGTAGGGCTTCATCAAAAAAATGGTGGGCAAAATAAGAAAGTGAATGCCAAAGGCCAATAATGAAGAAAAAGAAAGAGTCTCTAGCGAATCTTGAACACAATTTAAATTAGAGCCTGATTTATGCAAAGTGGCGCACAAAAAATAATTTGTTTTCATTTAAAAATACAGATAGCTTCTCAGTTCTTCGCTTGGCCAGCAGATGGCAATAGTAATTTATTTAAAAAAATAATTTTTTTTTATTTGATTTAATATTCATTTAATACAAATTGAAAAAAAAACTATAAATTATTGAAATAATTTAAATTTTTCTTTTTCAGGCTTTTATTATTGTAATTTTCTTTTTAATTAATTATTATGCTTGAAATTAGCGTTCTAAGAATATTGAAGCTAACTTGAGTGGCGTTCATCATCATTATTTGATTCCCTCCTTTTTAAATGTCATATAAAAAATGAATTTTTCTCTTTTGGTTTTTAAGTATCTATTCATTTAATCATATTCTAATCATGTTTATTTATATTTCTGTGTTTATTTAACAATAGATTATTACTAAATGTCACCCGGACAACATGCAAAATGATTTATTAATATATAACCTCTCAATATTTACTGGTAATTATTTCTATTTAATTATTGTTATTTTAATAGATTTAAAACAAACCAAAAATTTTTAATAAAAATAATTTCTTATAGTGACAAAATTACAATTTCTTTTAATGATAAAACAATTTAATTCATCATTGATAGAATAAAATTCTCATCTCACTATAGTCAACTTTTTATTACTTTTTTATTTTTAAAAACACTTTTTTAGCATCAAAATATGTCTAAATTATATCCAAAAACAAAAAAAGAATCCTATTAAAATGTGTTAAATTCTTTCCCCTGTAAATTTATTTTTTAATTTCCAGGTTTTTTAGACTTCCCCTTCAAGGAATATATTTAAAAAATTCCATCAACACAATATTTGGATGTACTTTAACTATAAGTTCGTCAATTATTTATAATTATCTTATTTGGTTTGAATCATGTTGATTTTATATAAAAATTTGGTATTTACATGAAATTTTTTTTTTTAATTATTATTTTAGAAATGTCCGAAAAAACGAAGATTATTTATATATCGAAGACTGTCTGGTCTGTTTAACACTTTAAATATTGAATTTCTATTTATATAGGTTTCCAGAGGAACTCTCTTGTCCTTCAGATCATAGTGATTACATTAAATAATTTGGTCTGCATGTACACAAAGTTGAAATCATTTCAAGGTTCACAATGAGAACAAAAAGCCTACGAAACGTTATTAGTACATACAAACGAATAAGGTAAGAATTTTTTGATTTTGGTGTGTTTCTAAATTTCTATGTTTAACTTAAATTTAAACAAAAAAAAAAAAAAACAGTTTTGATGTAATTTTCAAAAACCACATATCTAGTTAACATAATACAAGAGAAATCAAGGATATATATAATTAGTGCTGGCTAAAGGAATCGATATGAGCAAGGCCAATTATTTTAAATACTAATTATTTAGAATGCATCCTGATCAGAAAAAAATACATTTCAATCACTAAAAATGATAAATATAAAATTTTATGTAAAATAAAATTAATACCTAATAATATTGGAGGATCAAAATGATCAAAAACAAAATTGAATTTAATAGAATAATATGAAATCAATTTAGGTAAAGTAAAGTATTTCACATTCTTAGGAAAATATGATAAATCGAAATCTCATTCTAATGTGTTTTATTAATTCCAATAAATATTTTTCTAATTGTTAAAAGGTAAGTATTTTAACTTCGAAATTTTAAAATAAAAAGATATGAATAATTAAAATAAGTATG
>JAAAKE020014895.1:362-28280 GCA_010014785.2 Anisolabis maritima
TATAAATAAAAAAAAAAAAATAAATAACAAGTGTGTTTTTTTTTTTAAGGAGGAGGGGGGGGGGGGGGAGGGGGGGGGGGGGGGGGGGGGGGGGGGGGGGTGGTACGAGACCTATTTACTCCTCCCTTCAAAATAAGTAAAATTTTTTGGGTTTGATTTAGAGATTTAGCGAGTAGTATAAGATTTGAAAATGTCTAATGGATCTAATGTACCACATGTCAAATTTTCGGGGTAAATCCCGTTTCTGCGCCCCTAATTATAATACCCTGATATTTTAAATATATTCTTCCAAAATAACATGCTAATTCAGAAATAATCTACTAATAAATTTGTTTTATACATTTTTATTAATATCAATTTTTTGTGTATGTTACATTATTATATTTACAACAAGATTAGAAAGTCAAAACTTTCTAGATAGACATCAAAAATTCAGTGTTAAATTTTTATGTCACTTGTTCTTAATTGAAAATTTGTTCGCAACACAATAGAGTATTAAACATGTCAAGAATTTCAAAAGAGATAAAATTTCTTATATTTTATGAATATCTGTTTAAGAAACATGGAATTTCTTTTTTCCTTCCAACTCCTTTTTTTTTAATATACTTAAGTGTTTAAAAATGGCTTTTGGAGGAGAGGGAATGTTCTAACCCCTTGGGATCTAAATATAAAACATTTAGTGAAAATTCAATCTTTAAAGATTACCTTTTAAAAAATGCATTCACTATTATTATAAAAGGTTTTGTGAATCTTAGAATATCCTATTTGGGGTATAAACAATTAATTAAATAAGAGTAAAAACATATTATAAAAAATGGTGTTACTGATAAGAAATGATTTTATTATTATTTATTATTTTATATGAGAGAAATAAATAAATCTTTTCACATTGAGAAAGAACTGAAAAAATTTGAATGTGATTGTTTTAACGTTAGCGCCGTAGTTGTATTTTTTTAACGATAAATCCGATGTATTAGTGAATTAAAAAAAAAAATTATCTTTCTAAATATGATTATCAAATTTTCTTTTTCACATCTCGCCCTTAGTACTCTTCTTTTTTGAACAATGTTAAATTTTTTTTTTCAATTTTAAACACACATTAAAAAATTATTAAATATATCCATTGAAAATCTTTAAGTAGTTTTTATAAAAAATGAAAATTTAAAGTACAAACACACCAAATTTTTTAATAATTTAGATTAGAAAATCTTGCATTTAAATCTAAATAACCTTATAAAACGATTTTTGTTTAAAACCGCCAAATATATTTAATACAAAAGGCAAAATTTACACATACAGACACACTATAAAATCTATATTTTTCGGACCAAGTTGAGAACAAATTTGTTAAAATATCTAATTAAAAATTTTGCTTATTTGGGTCGCAAGATAATTTCTCAGTGAAGATATTTAAGATTTAACAAGAAAGAAATTATAACTTTGTTTTAGTGTTTATATTTTTTCTTATTACAAATATAATAATTAACTTTGTTACGTGGTGTTGGTTTGCCTTTCAAAAATATATCCTCTGTTCATTTATAAACTTTCTTTAAACTTTATAAACAAAAAAGTATAGTTATATACGCTTCAGATAAAGTGCCATTTTAGCCAATTGTACTATATATTTTTGTATAACTAGTTGAATTAAGTTAATTCGTCATTCCGCTAACTTGGATACTTGCTGCTTTAAGGCCCCTTTCTTTACAAGTATCTTGACTTTGTTCTTGCAAAATGAATTGCATTGTCAACTTCCCATTTTGTCAATTAACGTCTTTTGTCTTATTACACATTTTGATATAAACGACTAAGGAGGGAATGAGTCCAGGCCTAAAGCGGTTCATCAACAGCCAAAAAAAAAAAATAAAATTGCAGGATGAGATAAAATAAAAAAAATACTATAATGTAAAAGTAATTCGAATGTTGTCGCATTATCATATAATAAATATAATCTAAAATTAACTAACTCAATTATAAAACTTTTCTAAGAAATTTGTACAGTTAACAACACAAATGAAAGGAAACAAATAAAAACCTCTTCTCTTTGGAAGGGGCGAATTAAAAATTATGAAGGAAAAAAGACTATGAAAAGTGAACGAGTCTTAGCGAACTTGTTTAGAAAAAGGAACGATTTTAATCAATTTGATTTATTTTATAAAACTTCAATATTTACAAACAAAATATGTTTCGAATAAAAAGCAAAGAGAATAAAAGCCTTTATAGCCTATTAAATTTTTAGCTTAAAAAGTAGCCAAATATCGTTTCAAAGTAGTAAAAAATAAAAGAGTTAAATATTGATATTCTTATATAAACAATTGGAAAAATCTTTTTTAAAGACTTAAAATGATAAAAAAAAACGTCAAATTTTAATCTAAGGATTTTACTCACAGAGAAAATTATATCTCTATTTGTTTAAAACGCACAATATTTGCAATGATATTGTTATTTGCCATTCATGATACTATTTGACACCAAAAAAACAAAAAAAAAATCCTCTCAATTTCTTTTAAACATTCAATGTGTATCGAATATTAAAATAAGTAAATAATAAATCGGTTTAACGAAAAATAATAAATTTAATTTTCCCGATAATATTCTTAAGAAATTTTCAGTATATATTTTAATAATAATTTACTTTATCGGTATTTGTATACATCGGGGCCCACATATATAGTATCTCATTAATACCCTTCTTTATAAAGGTTAAAAATATTTATAAAAAAATTCAAATTTGTCCTAAATTTTGGATCCTATATGACATTTTAGAAATTTCATCTTCCTTTTTTTTAAGAAGTTTTTTAGACTAGATCCCCTGCAATTAACATTGTTACAATACTTTTTTTCGAATTAAAACTTTTATCATTCATAAATAAATTATATTTTCGGTTTAACATTGACATTACTTTCTCTTCCCTATTTTTATAAAATCGGCTTCTTCAGGTACAAATTTCAAAGATTGTTTAATTTATAAATTTACAAAGTGGTTGTTATAGCCCTCTTTGTGATTTGTATCTGAATTGTCGATTACAGAATGAATGACTGAAATGCATGTATTTAATGCAAATAAACCACAGTATAACAAAAAATGTATTATCAGTTGTTAAAATACTTTCTTTTTTGCCTCATAGTAGTTATTTTCTTCCCATTGAATTAATGTGAATGTCTTGTATGGTTTTTTGGAGGGGGGGGGGGGGGGGCAAGATGCAAAGTTTTCCACACCCCTGATAATAGAAATCTCCTTAAATAATAAATTTAAATATACATTTAGTAGGGAAATTAAATTTTTAGAAAATTAAATAAAAAATCCTTAGACTTTAGATGAATATAAGTAAAAATAAAAATATCAAGTATTTATTTGATATTTTGATATTTTTTTAAGATAATCTACAATCTCGGTAGGCCTAGAAAATTGTAACCATCCCCAATGTTATACACTAGATGTGTCAATAGTTATTCAATGGCAATTTAACTTCTAAATGTTTCAGAGACTTATATATACAATAGAAAATAATTACTTTGCCTTTGTATTATATTGTTTCCAACCCTATTTGTTAGATTAATTGCTCAGCCGAACTTCTAAATAATAGTTGGAAAAAATATAACACAAAAGAAAAATGACAACTTCCGTTGTCTCCACGATAATAAATACATGTTTTTTCTATGTGTTCATTAAATGCCAAAATTCATTTTTATTTTATAATTTTTTAAATTGTTCAGTTATTCATTCTATTTAGTTAATTTTGAAAAGTGCTATTTAATTTTCTACTAGTAGAAGATTTATGTTGATAATATTTTATATCGTTTTTTTAACACACTATTTTAAATAGATCTGTCAAATAGAAGATTTTTAACAACGTTCAAAGTTTTTTTGTTGTATGAGGTGTACCAGAAATTAGTTTGGGGAAAGGTATATAACCTAAATTAATGGATTTTTCGATTAAGTGGTCCAGAGCTCCTTATAGCAAACAATTCATTGCAGTTGATAAATTTCCCTAGAAATGAGCATGCTTGATTCGCTCTGGAGCAAAAAATTAATTAATCAATTGTTTAGCTTCAAGCTAGCAAAAACAAACGATTTTTATGCACCCCATTATCCATGGGAAAAAGATAAATCCTAGTATTGTTTTGTCGAATTGCGTTACGAACGTTTTTACTTCCTACCTATTCTCTAGATTTAGCCCTCTACCAATACTTTTTCTATTTTCAAGTTCTCTAAAAAACAAAACTTTAAATGGAAAAAGGAGATGATAATTAGTGAAACAAACGTCTATTTCGAGAAATCATACTTTTGGAAGTTGAACAAAAAGCATCAAGTAAAAAGAAGACTTATAATATAATTAACATTTTTGTTGAGTGAGAAAATTATTTTTGTTTGTAATCAAACAATTTTATGAAAATTTTTTAAATATTAGTTTTAAATGCTTGAGAAATACAGTACATTAGTAATTCATACATATACATTACGCCTATTGAGTGACCAAACAATGAATTCTCTCTACTTATGTATATGTATGACTTAATGCTTTGATGTAATATGCCTTTATATGACCTTGAATAACCATTTATACAATTCCATTACTGAGAATGGCACCAGGGGCCCAAATCTCAATATGTAAATTGTGCTTTATTTTAGAATAATTCAAACTTGATTTCATCATCTAGCATCAGCCGATTTAGGACTCATCTAGTTTCTACCCCCTGGAGTAATAACAAGGCTCTTATTCTCAAAAAAAAAAAAAAAGAACAAATGAAAATTAAAAATAATTTTTGTAACGATTAGTAATTATAAATTAATATGGTGCATTTTTTCTTTAATTGACCCAACAATATAACTGATATCTCATCAACTGTCCTAAAAATTTATCAATGATAAATTAAATGAATCAATGGCGTAGCATAATCCACCTAACAAAAAAAAAATTTTTTTTTGGCCAAGGGCTAAATTTTGAAGGATATAAAAATTCTAAAATATCATGCTAGAAATGAAGAAGGAGAAATATTATTATAAAAGAATCTCAGGCCAACAATAAAATCTATTTGTTGTCGACAGAATAATGAAATAGGCTCAATAATTAAATTACATTTTTCACTAAAGCTGACCAACACATTGTAAAATTCGCAATCGTAGGCAACCCTAATGGTCAACTCACTAATGGATTTTTTGATTAATTGCTCCTGAACTCTCTAGAGCGGACTCCGCATGCTGATTTATTAATTTTTCGGGAGATTTAACACTGTTGTTTAGAACAGTGGTTCTTAACCCGAGGGTCGCGATTTCTAAGTGGATCCCGAAATATTTGAGGATATTTAGGGGGTAGCGGGTATAAAAAGTACCACTGGCCTAGAGGTCCCCTGGAGCAATTAATCTAAATTGATCATTAGGGTTGCCTACCTTCCAGCAAGTAAAAACAAATTTATGCAGTTTATGGTATCATCTCTTCATTTTATATTTACATATAACTCGGTGGAATTTATTTACGCCCTGTCTAAATATTACACATAATACTATACATCTCAAAATAAATTGGACCAACTCTTTTGTTTAATGAGTAGACATTAATGGTTGAAGGGGAGAGGCAGCTAAATGATATAAATAAAAAGTCGATTTATTTGAGAATTTTTCGAGCAAAGATCAAACTCATCATCAGGACAAATAAGATGTAAGGATATAATGTATAATGACATAATTTAATAGCAATTATATCTGACCCCGGGTGATTCCGTTCTAACCCACCAACTTTCAGACAAGATAGAGATTTGCTGAAATTTTTGATTGTTAAAATTCTCACGTTCTATCATAAAAAAGGAGAATTAAACCACCCTGAGTTAGACATTTTTGTCATGCTTAAACCTTATTCGCTCTGATAATGAGTATGTGTGGTTCTCGAAACGTTAGCAAATAAATTAGGTTTTATTTATTGCTTCTCCGCTTCACTTTCACATTTCTTTAGTCTTAATAAATATTTATGAGATATACTATCCTCTTTTCCCTTCAAAAGGAATTGGACAACCTATATCTTTTGTTTCGTCTTAATGGATAATTAGGAGACCTATATGAAATTCAAAATTATCAAATTTCTTAATGTTTTATTTATTATTAAATTTATTATTTTCTGATTTCATTTAGGTCTTCTAATTATCCATTAAGACGACACGAAGTTAGGTTGCCCAATTACACATGAAAACCATCATCAAATTTCATATTTAACTTATTTATTTATGGATTTTATATTATTCTTCTAATAATCTCTTAAGACTAAAAAAAAAATAGCCTTTATCCTATTTATTTTGAGACGCACAGTATCCATAAATTTTAGTGAGCATATATCATCTTCTTCCCTTTTATCTGAAAATATAAAAATAATTTAAAATTAAAAAAAAAAAAAATTTGAATAAATTATATACGATTGGTTATAATGAACTATAACCACTTCACTTATTTTCTTTATAAATAAATTGTCACCAAATAAATAAAATAATTTTAGAGAAATATAAAAAAAAATTCTTTATTTTCCATCAATATTTAAAATAAAATTGATGGCCCGAGGTTCCAGAATATTTTTCCATCCTGTATTTGACATTGACGAGTTTTATTTTAAACAATCCTTATAATAGGTGAGTTGAAAAAATTTTTAAATTAAATATAAGCGTATAAAAAAAACATCGAATTTTTTTTTTCATTTAATTAATATCACTTGTATAATCGATTTTGTTGTCAAATATTCGTAATAATATATTTGTAATATATATAAAATTTTCACGTTCTGTCATACGCAAAAAGGAGAATTAATTAATTAGAAATGGACGCTTTATAATCATTCTATATCTTATTTTTTAATCATAATCATTCTATTTAAAAAAACAAAAAAATTTTTTTTAATTGCACAATCATCGGTCTATAAAAATTTTAAATAAAAATAAATAAATAGACCCAATTGAACAATAGGATTGTTTACAATAATCCCCGTTAATTAAAAAATATATTAATGTGATCTTATTTTTATACCGAAATTTACAATACCTACGCTGATTCCGGATTGATGTTTAATCCGTTAATTAAAAAAAAAAAATCGTGTTTATTGTTTTGAAATGTCGGATTATGAAGATGAAGCATTGACATTAGATCGAGTGTGGAATTTTCGGCCTTGGCGGATCTGGGACAAAGCAATCGATACTCCGAGAGAGCCAAGGAGATGATGGCGACATGCAGTCTGCTGGTGGCTAACAAACCGACCAAACCTTCAAAAACACTCATCAATCTCTTCTACGGAAACAACCCAAACAGTCAACAGTCATTTCCACCTGTCAACTGTCTCGGGAAGTAAATAATGATCACGATTATAATAAAGAGGAATTTAGTTATCTCACTAAAAGAAAGAGGACTTTGGACTATTATTTATCTAAAATCTAGTTAATACAGACAAAAGGAAAACTTATGATTGAACTTACTAAGTCATTTACGAATAGGTATATAGATATATATATGTATATAAATAAGTGGATGATCCAATCAACGCACACGGTTATTGATTCAAGAGATCTATCAAAAGCAAAGAACAAGAGTGGAATGTGTGTAGATATGTGTAAACTCACTAAATCGTACTAATACGATATTTATATATAAAAATCCAATCAATGAACACGATGATTAATTTAGGTGATCTATCAAAAACAAGGAACAAGAGGGATGTTATCTATTTATATATGTGTAGGGTATGTGTATGTTTAAGGCACCGGCGATTACTAACCCCGATCGCATGCTACTAAACTGAGAGAGGAGAAAGTATCGAGTGCGTGCAGTGGCGGCGCCCCCTTCGTCCCCGTCAGAGTTCGACAACCGCTAGCGTCGCCGTTACCTCCTGCACCACCCGCTAGATGGTGCAAGCGCCGCTAGCTTGCGCCTCGCCTCTATCGACATGCCACGGGGCCTAACATCCCTTCCCTTTTTTTGTGAGTAGGACTATCTACCCCCATCACCACGAAGGGGAATTTCTCCCCCGCTCCGACATGTCAAAAATTACACTTATGGCGATTTATGGAAAAATCTTTTAGCTACGCATCAGATAGAAGTAAAAAAAAAAAAAAAAAAAAAAAAACAGCAAAAGTGGTTAGTTGAGTGAAATCCACTTTTGAAAAAAAAAAAAAAAAAATACACTCATACCTCAATTAACGAATAGAATGTGTTCCACAAAATTACTTAGTTTTCAGAGGTAAAAATACTATGGCCAAGAATAGGGATACGTTTTAAGTAAAGAAAGTGAAAAGCTTTTTTTTCAAGCAAGAACAACCAAAAGCATACGATATTCATCATCGATGAAAGAGAATTTTTTTATGTTAAATGGGACTTGAAATTTCGGACTTCGTTATTTTGAGGCTAGGTTATCAGAGTGAACCGAGGTATGACGATATAAAGTAATTTAAAAATTCGAACGTTCTGTTTTCGACCATTAGATACCGTTACATATCGCTCTTCGTCAGTGAGAAACAGTGTCAAATGAAAAGGTTATAGCCTGGCCTTAAAATATTTTTTTCATAGTAGCCCAAATTTTATCTACTCTTATTTTGTAAGTTCATAGCAATCTTCACTTCCTTTTTAATTGAACCTTCCTGGACAAATTTTTTCTTTTAGAAATTTAAAAAGCTCCAATGCAGATTTTCATTCTTAAGACTAAATTTTTCATGTATTATAATAAATAATTACATAGAGAAAAAATAATTTGATAGAAAATTTCCTTTTTATATTTTCTAAAAAATAAGTTTATTCAGATAATAGCTTAATTTTTATTTAACAATAATATATATATACATATATATATCATTTATTACATATAAGGGAAATTATTATTTATAATGAAAATAACATAATAAAGCAAAGCTCGTTATTTCGCTTTAGAAAGAAAAAGATTAATGAAATAAATGATGATTAAACGGAAAACAGGGAACAATGAGAAAATCGAACTTTAAATGGCACATCTATCTATAATAAAATCAAAATAGAAAGAGAAAATAAATATAATGGGATGAACAAAAATTGGTTTTAGTATTAAAAAAAAATTCTCATTTTAATGAAAGATGTTTTGAAAATGGAATTGTTATTAAATTAATTTATCATCTCTTTCAATATTTATTTGGAAACTGTTAATTTCTAGTCAATAAAATAAACAAAAAAATTTTTATATTTTTAATTTGGGTAAATTGAAGAAATATTGAAATGAAAATTTTTAAAGAAAAATATTTTTCTTCATTTTAATTCATTTAAGAAAATCATTCCTTAAAAAAAATATTACTAATATATAAGCGAGTAATAACCAATCCCTGGGATGTTCAAAGTCATGGAATTCTAATTCTCAAATTTTATTAAAACCGAATGAAAAATAAATACATCAGTGGAACGTTTTTTTATGTTATTTGCTATAAAGCAAGAAAATGTTGGTTAACAAATTTTTTTAATTTTTTTTTTTAATGAATGAAAAGTATAAAAACCATCAAATAAAAATTAATAGAACTAATATTTAAGAGAAGTTACCACCCTTTCTGGGCTGTTTGATAAATCGCTTTTTTCTTTCAGGAAAAGCGTTGAAAATGTAGGGCTCAGTAACAATAACTCAAGGCTATTTTGCGCACTAGACCGCCCTTTGCAATTACAAATTACAAATTGGATATTTTAAAAAAATAATATATTTATTATTTTTATATAATTTACTATTGGTTTAAAAATTATTTAAAATTTTTCACAAAATTATTATAAGAAAATTTTTTAATTGTTTTTAACGTTTTTCAATTACAAATTTTTATGTTGTTGCAACTCACTAATTAACCTTAGTTAAATTGAATTAACATTTTTTTCTTTATTTTACCCTTAAGTCCTACTTAGAGAAAAATATTTTTTTATTAAAAAAGAAAAATTCATTCACTTAAGGGTTATTTTTGTAAAGTTTGAATATAGTGTAATTTGAAATTTGGACCCCTTCATGGCCTGCGCCCTAGGCAATTGCCTAGTTTGTTCCGGCCCTGAGCGCAATATTGAGTTTATTCTCCCTCAATCCCACCTCTTAGGCTGGATAAGTTCCAGTGAATCTAGTATCAGACTTCAGAGTTAATTTAGAAGATAAACAATCATGTTTATCTTAAACAATAATGACAGCAGCCGACTTGGCCTTCTCCCATTTGAGAAGTTGAGCAGAAAATGTTTTTTTACTTTCCCTTACCTCTATATGAAATATATAGTGAGGAAGTATTGCGATCACAAAAATTCAATATCGAGATTTCAACGGAAATACACGTCTTGATGTTCCCTGAGTCTATAAAAAAGGTCTCGCAAAATGGTCTGTATGTGTGTGTGTCTGTGAATAATATTTCTCACAAACATACTGCCTGAAATAATATTTTTAATTTAAGCTAATTTAAGCTTATCACTTGCGCCTCGAAGCTTTTTAATAAAATCGGCTAAAGGGTACTTTACTAATGTACTTTTTTAGTTTTTTTTTTGATTTTCTCAAAATTCGTTCTAGCGATTTCAATTCAAAATCGTATATAGATTATGTACTAGATTATCTTTGAATTGTATTAAGCTTTACCCGCCCCAAATCTGGGGCTCTCTTTACTGATGCGTTTTTTTTTTAGTTTTTTCGATTTTTATCAAAATTAAAACGATTTTGATTAAAATTCGTACCCTTAACCGTCTCAAAATCAAGGCACACTACTGACTTTACGTCTTAGGTTTTTTGTGAATTTCTCTTAAACCATTCTAATGATATTGATTAAATTGGTTATACATATAATAAATAAGATAATTTATTAATCATATTCCACTTCACAATAATGTGGACCCTCAATTTACTTGATGAGCCACGCGCACTTAGCTTTCGCAGCTGGCTGGCTGGCTCTGTCATTTTTTAGAAAACAAAGTGCCAATCATATGAAATTCTCAATTATTAAACAAAATAAATTCAAATTAGCTGTACATTGAACAACTACATAGGGGGCCCGATATAAAAAATCTGGTGTGACATCTCATCACACAGCTTTCCCTAACATAGATTAGAAAAAGTTATGAGATGTGCATTTAATCACACCAGATTTTTAATGAGCGTTTACATGCTGTCAAAAATGTTTCCACTCATTCAGCAACTCATTCTCCCTTTATATTTTATTTTTAATTATTCTTAATTAAGTTTTAACATTATTAAAAAATAATATTATTAAAATCGTTCAATTTGAATTTCCCACTTAACTGCAATTTATTTTGGCTATATTGTCCAATCATGTCTGATCTTTATATTCAAGCTATATATCGAAATTTAATTTCATTTAATATGACAAATCATAAAATCGCTTGTAAATTTTCATTCGTTATTCGTGATCCACCTTTCGATTTAGTATTCTTCATTAAAGGGAATGTCCTTTTGGAAAAATACTTCTAAGAGGTTTTAAATGAAAAAGACGTAAAATACAGTTTATGTTTTTCTACTAAAATTGCCCTTCAATACTTTAAGTAATAAATTGATTATAAATCAATCAGCTCCAAATAGAGTCATTCTGGAGTATCTTTAAATTTCAAAGAATAACTTAGTGACCTAACTAGGTGTTGACATTGGGGAATTTGTTTTTAGAATTGATGAAATATTAATTGCTAATAAAAATAAATGCATTTTATTTATATTTCTATTGACGATTTTTTGTTTTGTTTATCTTGGATATATTTTAATTTAATTATGTCTAAAAAAAGGAGCGACAAATTTCTATTTATGTTTACATTTTCATATGTTTAGGATGGCTTATTTATAAAACATCGCAGGACAGTCCAAATTCAGGACAGTTGACGCTTTAGCAAAAACGAGATCTAATTTCATTTAACCTTTAATACATTTCATATAGATGCCTTCGAAGGCTGTCATTTCCCGCTCTATAATTTATTGTATTACATATAAAATGGATTCTCACGTATTTAGATCTACATATATATCATTTGAAAACATCTGAAATATTTTTGCATAATGATACTCCATATCTTCTGTGATTTGAATTAAAGATAAAATAAGGAATCAGTTAATCTTTTCGTGTTCCAAGCAAAAAATTTCATTTTGACTTTTTACAAATATCTATATAATACGAGTATATAAGAAGAAATGTTTTTTTTTTTTTTTTTAACAGCCTACAACAATTATTCTTAAATTTAATTTACTATTAAATTTTCTGAAAATGAGAAGAGATAATAAATTAATTATATTAAAACTAAAAAATCAGTTCAATACAGGCTAATCCTATAATTAATTAAAAATTATATACAATATTTTAAATTAAATTTTAAACTATTTAATTGGCATTTAATAACTAAATTCTCTCTTTTAATACTATATTTATTTCGTTTGTTAATTATTAGAGATATATTTATATAAATTAAAAAAAAAAATTTAATTTCAATCTCTATTTGAATAAAATATAAATGACAAATAAAAATCATGTTTAAGGTCTTATCGGCTCACTTCTTGGGAATGGCAACAGACCAAATCTAACACTGGTATTTTTTACTCCTCCTATACCAGTCCTTCTCCCTCCCTCTTGCTCACATCTATCCCCAAGACATTCTCCTTTTAAGTTATTTCCACAAAAATAAAGCCTTCTTAATTTTTCGTTTTAATTTGATGTTCCATTAAGGAGAATTAATTTTTTATTTTAATTAAAAATTTATGAAAAAACAACAAAAATCCATAAAGTTTAATGTTATTATTATTATTAATCAAATAATTTATTAGTTATTAAATAAATTAGAAAAAAAAATAAGAAAAATAAAATAAATGGGAATATAAAAAATACAAATCTAAAAAAAAAAAAATGTAAATTCTAAACCCCCAAGAGGCAAGGATTTGTGTGACATGGATAATTTAAAGAAAATATAAATATAAATAGAAGCGAGGAACGATCGGATAAAAGCTTGTACTCTTGTTATAAATCAAAATAAAGATTGAGTTGAAAACTGAAATTGTGTCTCTTTTGAAAGAATGTTTTTCATGTCACCATGTCTCGGCTTTAAGTTAATTATGCTAATAATATAAAAAAGGACTTTAAAAATTTAATCTTTCATATCCTTTATTAAATGCTTAAAGCAGCTTAGCCCTTTCTCAGAAATATTTGATTATGTTAATGTTCCACCCATTTTAATAAAAAAAAAAAAAAAACAACTTGATAAATAAGCTCTGAGGGTGTATTCCGCTTAATGGGGACACAACAGGACTAGAATAATTTGTCCTGATTAAGCAACTACTTATTCATTTCACTATTAATATTTTCTTAATAAATGATTCTCCTTTTGATCAGTTGATTGCGGCATAAGAATACATCAGCTGGTAAACCTCCCCACCATTCAGGTAAAAGTCCTTACCCCTAAAATCCTGACCTCTACCAAACAAGAAGCCTTTCTTAAGAATATTTATTTTTTAGAGTTTTTATTTTATTTATTAAACTTCATCTCCGATCTTGTTAATACATAAACATGTAAAAAGTTTGGTTTTAAATTATGAATAATTTTCATGAGTAAGGGTCCTTAATTTTGAATTTATTTAAAGATTTCATCTGCCATTATTTTTATAATGAATTAAACCAAACCATATTAAAAAAAAAAAAGGCATCAAATATTTAAAGATTAACCTTTAAACATCATGATTTTTTTAAAAGATCACGTGTATTTTTGTTTGCTTTAATAAATAAATAATCTTGATAATATCGACATAAACAGCTGACGTTATTCTTCAAATTAAATAGTAGAACATTTTAAAATCGAGACGAAATTTTAGTTATCCAAGTTTAAAACGAAATAAAAGGCAAAAATAGAAGACGTGTGATTTTATCAATAAAAATCGAGTGACTCTGCGTGATTTTATATATTTAACTTCACGCCCTCCATATATTCCATTCGAGCAGTACTACTACAAGCGCGAAAATTTTCGATGATCTTTACGTTTTGACACTCTCTGAATTTGAAAAATAAAATTTCTCATTTATTTCTATACATAGATTTGTGTCGCACTTTTTGCTTAGCTTATATTTATTAAAGGACTTAAATAAATCTTGATATCTTTATTAATTTTTCCTTCATTGTTGAAGAGTTTTTAATCTTGATTCCTGAGAAATGTTCATATTTTTTATCTCTTCCTCTATATTATATAATACTTAACTTTGTTCAACTTCATAAATTTAAGTGATCGAAATTTGAATTCCATTTAGTCCGATATGAGTCTTATTTGTTGGTATTTTTCTTCTTTCTAACAAATCCAAATTTAGTATTGTCAGCAGGGAAAAAATGTGAGGGTCAAATTAGTATGTTGGCTTAACTTTTTCTTAAGGCCAAATCAATTTTTCTTAAGATCAGTCAATCATTCGGATTTTACGGACCATTAAAATCTCTCAGCAGACCACTAACATTATTTTTTTTACAAGGTTACCAACAATGATTATAAAAGTCCTAATTTATTAGTATTAAAATTTATAAAAATTGACAAATATATAAATATTAAAACTGGTAAAATGGTTTATCTGTATTCTTTTGTTTTTATTGGAAAATTATATAAAAATAAAACGAATTACAATATATTGAAAGAGTATAATAAATATCAAACGTCTAAATAATCAATTTTTCTCACCGTTTCTCTAAACCTGGGAATGACAATTATTTTTTAATTCGAGTCATATTAACATATTATCACCCTGAAAAGTAATTGTATCTTTTGTTTCGTCTTATTGAATAATTAGAAGACCTACATGAAATCCGAAAATTATTTATCAATGAGCTTACATTTCTATATTTTTTTTTTTATAATTGTTTTGTTTATTGTAAATTTGTTTTTGTGTTTAATTGGCCCTAGCCATCGAGGACTTCTTGGCAGGTATTAAATAAATTTATTTATTTTATTTTATTTAAAATTCTGAATTTAATAATAGGTAAAATATTATGTATCTTGATGATTTTGAATTTCATTTAACTCTCTTATTTATCCATTAAGACGAAACAAAAGACACAGGTTGTCCAATTACATAGTATATTATAATTATGTATACATTTAGTGTTCATGTTACTTAATAAAGCAATCGATTCCCATATTGTTCTGACGGGGACCTTCCCTAAATATAAACAGAAAATGAAACTTCAGCTCCTGTTATGCAACAAAATTCCTATTCTATTTTTTAATCGTATGATGTTTATTTTTTTTTAAATAATCTTAAATTTTCCAAAGACAAAAGTATTTTTAAAAACAAAAACATTTAAATTTATTAAATCCCTATAGTTTGACAATTTTCCGCTTCCAAGAAGTACTTAATTAACGTTCGAAAAATTTCTTTTATTATTTCTACTTCTGGCTGACTGTTTCCTTTCCAACCTCTCTAATTAGCTAACCAGAGCCAAGCATCAATTTGTATTTATTAACTATTTACAATTTGAACAAATTAAGTTAAATAACCATCTTAGCACTCACTTTCTGTTCTAAGAAAGTTTGGATGGTGAATTCAACAATATTCTAAAACTAAATTTTAAAAGGATAATTTTCTATAAAAGAAGAAAAATAACGAGCGATGTAACAAGTTAGCTTTAGATAACGGAAGACTGTCAAAGTGGAGTTTTAATTTATTTTAAATTTTCTTGATTTCTCTGGATTTTTCTAATTTTTTTAAATTATTAAAAAAACTGAAAAAAGTTCCCAAAGTCGAAATTAAATAGAATAATTTGTTTGGATAAAAATTATGTTGTTCAGTTTTTAATAAATTTTTTTTAAAGATTATGATGGCCAAATTTTTATCTGTCTCCGATTTTTTGATTACATCAGTTCTTAATGCTCAAATTAAATATATTTTTATTTGAAATTTAAAACACTCTACTGTTAAATTTAACCACATTAAAACAACATAATTTAAAGATTAATTTGTTATTTCAAGGTGATGAAAATGAAATACTGTAATATATATATGAAATAAAGAAATATATTTGAATTTAGAAAATAAAATATTTCAATTGAGCACATATGCCTTTTTAATAAATAAGATATAGGCTCAAGTGTTCAATTCTTTTTATCGACTTGAGAGTTTTATTTTTAGGGAACTTGGCAAGTCAATAATCCAATTTATCTGACTTTCGATTTTATAAAATAAAAAAAAAAATTATATAATTTTAAGAAAAATATCTTCTCTGGCAAATAATTTAAATCAATGAATTCAATGATTTGAATATTAATTGATAAGAATAATTAATAAAATAATTAAAAATTAAAGTTTAATAAAATAAAAAAAAGTACATGCTAGTTTCGCACGTTCATCTAGTCAAATTAATGGTCGGTTAAATGGAAACAAAATATATTATACTTCTTAAATTTGCAAATACTATTCATAAGAGGGAGGTGGGAAAGGCCTCCCTAAACAGTAAGTTTATTTGATTTTTCCTTTATTTCCATAGTGATCAAATTTTATTAATACACACTTATTAGACAAAAATTTACATTTTTCTTACGCTGGAATTAATTAATAGATGAGAGAATAATTATAAATTTTTTTATAAAAGTATGTTATATTAATTATTAAAAACAATTATTATAGTAAAAACTTGACAAATTTTAGATTTGAAACTTTCACAGTTATCATTAATAAATAAATTATATTTTCAATTTAACTCTGGATTATTTTTAATAAATTCAACGATTATGCCACTCATTCTGTTGATATCTTCAGGTTCAATTAGAGTACAAATCACAAAAAAATCCCAGTGTTTTACATCTAGAGATATACAATCTGAAGAGGACCAAGTTCATTTTGTAGATCTCTAGATATAACACCCTTTCTTTGATTTATATCTGAATTGTACTTAAATAAGTCAATAATGGATTAGTTGAAACTTGGTATTTATTATAAATACTCCAAGATTAAACTAAAAATGTAATTTCTTTATTAATGATAACTTAAAGTTTCAATTCTAAAATTTTTTAAGTTTTTGCTATAATATAAATATTATTTCTTACAAGATAATTTTATAAAAAATTTATAATTATTCACTTTCTATTATTGTAAAAATATTTCAACATACATGTATTTTCACCTGTTTTAATGAAATTATCCATGTAGTAGAAAGAATGAAGGATTTTTTTTTTTGAAGAGAGGCCCCCCCCGGGTGGGGACATCTCTTAAGGGGCACGTCATTGATTTTAACCATAAGTCCTAAAGAGAATATTTCTCAAGAATTTGTAATTCTCCATAGTTTCTCTCTCCTTCTCTCTCCGTAAAAAATTAAATTAAAAAAAAAAAAAGAAATAAAATTCAATTATTTATTTAAATGAGTTAGTACAATAATTTTTTATTTTAAAAGTATTGTATAATTCTCGGCTATAATAAATTATATCCAATATAATATATAAATTAAGCGATTAAAATTAATTCAAATCAATCTAAATTATTGATTATATTATATTAAATAAGGTACAAAAACAATTGTTTTAAAGTGTAATATCCTCAACTTTTTATTAACGGCCATTTTTTTACCCAAAAATCAATCATATTTTTTTAGGGATTAGTTATTTAACTTTTCAAAATAATTAATTTTATTTTTAATATTTTGGCAACATTTTAATCATGTTGGTAATATTTGAAATGTCAAAATGACAGCACAGGAAGTGACATAGCAAAAAAACATATTTTAACAAATCAAAGCCGCCCTCTAATGCTAGCAGCCGATTTATTAAAAACGCTAAAATAAATTATTCCTATGGGGAAATTTTATTAACTTTATTTTTTAATTAGTAGATATACCTGTTTTCAATATTCATTCTATATTAATATTGCAATAGTTAACTTTTTTTTTGGATATGGAAGCATAAGGTCCAACGGACCTAAATGACCAGTGGTCACATGCAACCAGGAAGAACAAGAGTAAGAGAGAGTGGGGGATAAAAGGTTGGATTTGAAAGAATGGAGTAAAATTTAGGAAATATAGTAGCAGGGAGGTTGCCCTTTGGGGATCAAGGAAAACTGGAATTGGCTAGTTAATTAAATATAAATAATTATTAATACATTCAATATATATAAATCAATTAATTTTTATCAAAATTATGCGGTAATAACTTTTAAATATGATGATTAGAAATTAGTGTATATAGTTGAGAAATTAAGACTAAGAGAAATAAATAAACAAATTTATATTATTAGCCGATGTTTCGCGTGCCAGTCCCTTTCTAATAAACTTTTAAATTGTATCTACCATATTATCTTAAAACCAACACTTTGGTGTAATTTTAAACAATTTTAGGTCTTAATCAAAGACGCGATTGGCGCCCGAAACGTCAGCTAAAAATATCAATTTGTTTATTTATTTCTCCTGACTGAACAATTAATCTATCCTTGATAGATATTGGCCTGTTTTTTTTTTTTTTTTTTTTTTACGTTATAGTTTACGATTTTTTGCAGCTGTTCGTCTTTTTATGGCATCTGATTGACTTTTCGAATTGAAGTTGTTATCATTAAAAAATAAACAATGTTTTCGATTTAACTATGGTTTATTTGTATATAAAATTTAACGTTTGGGCCACTCGTCAAGTATAAATTATTTTATATAAATAGATCACAGTTCAATATTGTTTATTTACTACTCTGGAAGCTTAAAAAAAATATTTTTCCGGACCAAAATCTAAATATATTATAAAATTATTCTGTGGTGACTACAATAGTTTATTTAATCTCTTGTCCCTCTCTTATTTAATATAACATCATATTTCCCTAAATAAAAAATATATTTTTATGGCATGCATAGAAAAAGAATTTGAATTTATTTGGTTGGATATTATAACAAAAGGCGTTTAACAATAATCCATATTTTTATTAAATGAATTGATGTTTATTTATTTGTTTCCCCTAAAGGATCTAAAATTTTAACAAAAGAATGTACATAAACAATAGCGAGCAAGTCATTTGGGTGGTTTAGCTTCCAAAATTGAATTACGAACTCGAATTGCATAGCATAGGTGGCGATTACAAGAGGTGGAGAGCAAGTTATCTCCCCAGACAAAATCTAAATGGAGCTTGACCTCCTCCCCATATTCTGTATAGAAATTGGAACAATAAAACTGGAAATTTAAAATTCATAAAAATTTATAATTTCTAATCCAACCTAGAAAAAAATCGTAAATTGTAAAATTGTATAAACTCAATAATCCTGAAAGTACTATGCATAACAAAAATAAGTAGACAGACGTATAGAGTTTTTTTATCTGACTTTAGATTTTGAATTGAGATGAAGAAGAGCCATCCAAGGAGAAATAAATAAAAATTTTTATTTTGCTCTCAAAGTTTCGAATACTCGTCTTCTTTAGGACATTCAAATGTCATACAAAAAAATTCAAATATTGTGTATAATATAATCAATTCTAATATTATTATTATTAATTAAATTAATTTAGTCAAAAAATTAGTGTATCATACACAACATGTGTCATTTTTTTGGCATGTGATTGTCCTGAAGAACAGCATTTGATACGTTGGCAGCAAAATAAAAATTTTTGTTTCTCCTCTTCATCTCAATTAAAGTAGACAAGTACGCAACTAGAGCCCGATATGTGCGTGTTTGGTTGCATATTAGGGAACAGTGCAGGCCAAATTTTTAAAACGCTCTAATAATAATAATAATAAATAAAAAAATTTCATTAAAAATGAAAAATTAATATTATATCTCAGATAAGTTGTGATTATAATAATTAAAAAAAAGAAAAAATACATACTAATATACATACAAATATATTCTCTCTTAGGGGATTAATGAATTAATAAATAGTATATATCTTAATAAATATATATTAACAATTTTAATATATTTTGCATTCAATGTTCCCTAATATGCAACTCAAAACGAATGCCTGGTTTTGGTTGCGAATCTAAGGCCCATATTCATAAACATTTCTATAAAAAATCTTGAATTTAACTGATTTTTTTTTTTTTTCTAGAGAATTTCTTATATTAAAATTCTTTAAAATTCTTCTTAAATGACTAATTCAAAAAACTTCCTTAATCAAAAAGTTAAGAAAATTTCAACTCAGAAAATTCCATATAAAAGAGTTTGAGAAATGAGATTTTTCTTAGGAATGTTTATGAATACGAATCTAAGACTTGTGTACTTATTTTTGTTATGCTTAGAAACTCAGTTCCAAATCAACTTTAAGAGAAAAATTTATTCAAATGTACCATATAACTTCCTGGGGAAAGAAAAGGGAATCAATCCCAGTATAATCCCACTAACGTTGCCCATTAGCGAAACCACTAGGTGTCATTCCCTAAAGAGATAAGTATGTTATATATATATTTTAGAAGTGAATAAAAAACCAAGCTCCTGATAAGGTGAAATGATAAGGAAAGGGTAACATCTAATCGGCTGATTTAACACCAAAATAAATACTCAAAAGACCTTTACAAAAAGGGTCAGTGTGGGTAGTAGTAGAGTTGAATAGCTAACAGTGGTGAATATACAGCGTATCTGCTATATAAACATCTCCTGTGATTTATAGGTGTGATTTAAAAAAAAATAAGTCCAGTTTAAATTAGAACTTCCGTTCGAATAAAAAAATCAAAGGTGGCTCTAGACCGATGAAGCCATATATAACTTTGAATGGCTTACAAAAAGTTACAAATTACTCGCTTGAATGTAAGCATTTAAAAAAAGAGTTTTATTTAACTTTATAAAACTAAATTTTAAAAACTATAAGAATTATTAAAAATAATAATGGTTATTTAATTACTAAATCAAAAATTGTTTCATCAGTCAACATAGTGTTTTAATTTATCAACGATTTGGGGACTTGCCTCACCCTTCATCAGTCCCAAGGTCGTATATATTATTTTCCTGCCCCCAACAATCATTAAAGATAATTATTTTGAATATTGTTTATATATAATTGAAATGATGAGTATGAATATTTTTTTTATTGGTGGGATCTCAAACCCAGGATCTCCGGCCATTGAGTGGCATATGCGTACTAGTCCTTGCATCAGGACTTAGACCAGCGGTTCTCAATCATTTCTTTACCAAGAAATTCAAATTTTTCATGGACCTCCAATTACTTTGAATATAAAGTTGTAAGTCCTAAAAGGTATCAACTATTCGTTTTAAATTGTCCACCAAAATGTCTTCGCGAAGCCCCTGGGGGAGATGGTGGAATTCTGGGGTTTTGCGGACTACACTTTAAGAACCGCTGACTTAGACAATCAATCACACCAATCAAACTTTCCTAGCCCGAAATTTTTAATATCTTATGATAGAAGTATAAAAATTTAATGAATAAGAAAACCAAGAGGAGTATTTAATATATTTCTCCTTTATCAACCAATAAGCGTAACCCATCATCACCACAAAGGTCATATATATATACGATACGGTCGTATATATATAATTATTATTTTCCTTTCTTCAACAATCGTTGATGGTTGGTGTGATTGAATGTCTTAGAAATGCTTCTAAAAAGAATCTTAATTTAAAGGGAATTTTATTTATTCTTTTTATAACTAGGAAATCTTTGAATTAGCCATTAATTTAAGAAATAAATAGATGGTCGGAGATTCTGGGTTTGAGGCTCACGCTCCCATCCCACCAACCAATACAACGATTATTTTATAATATTCAGGACATTTATTGACAATAAATAACTTTTTCAAATGAAAAATTCGATTTGTCCTGTTGTGAGCACACCATGGCTTCTAGTCTACGTTTCTTCTGAACATACAGACAATACCTAAGTAAAAAAAAGGGAAAATAAAATTGGGAAAAGAAAGATGGGAGAATAATAGATTTTTTTTATTATTTACTCCAACATATATTAAAATCCCAATTAATGGGAGAGCTTGGAGATATGAAAAGCTTATCGTTTTCTGTATGAAAAATCCCATTGAAATCAATTCAATAGGTCCTAAGAAAAACGTGTTACATACACACACACACACACATACACACACGCAGGAGAGAGACCGACGGAAATGAGATTTTTTGATATTTGCTATAAAATGCCAAAATCTCTAAAGGTGATACGTGAATACCTAAACTTCTAGCCATCTAAAGAAAAGATAAAATCTAGAGAAATGTCAATTGTGCTTAGAAACAATTTTAGACACAATTTAAAAAAATTTTAACTCAGCAGAACAAATAAGCATCACTAATATACAGACACAATATTAAATTTGAAATTTATTTTATCCAAAAACATTAAAGAACGCAAAAATAAAATGAAACAAGTAGTTCGATTTTCATCGTGACAAGAGCCGGTTTTGCACCTTGTAAAAATAGAGGGACTCTAAAACATTTCCTAAATATCATTTTAATTTTACTATCTCTTATATTAGCAGCACGCCATAATAAACACCCAGGCCTTCTGCTCCTCAACTTGGACGGCCCTGCAATATTTTGTTTTTATAAGAAGATAAGAGGAAGAAAGGCTGTAAAATAATTCATATAAAAGCTTAGCTCAGCTTAGTGTATTTTATTCAGACCTTTGCCCTGAAGATGACTTACATTTAGTTGCCGAAAACTCAATAAAGGCAAATAAAATATATATATATATATATATATATATAATTTTTTTGGATTCCTTAAATATTTCATTTTTGAACTATAATTGTAATCTTTTCCTAGTATTTGTAAAAACGTCATTTTGGTAATCAAAGGACTTGAAGTACCTAAGCCAGGGGTTAACAAGAACTAAATATTAAGCTTTGAAAATTAAATAAATAATAAAAAAATTAATATTTATATTATTTTAAAAATTGATTTCACTTTAATAACTAAAAAAAAAAGTGATAAATATGATTTTAAAAATTTCTCTAATTTAATTCTCTGACTCATGTACATAGATTAACAACATGAGTTAACCAAGCTAAGATTGGTATTTCTCTTTTTTATACCAGTTAATTTAAACTCATTAAATTTTTAAAATATTTTTTTTTAAATTAGTCGCAATGCCTTTATGACGATGAAGACCTGTTTGTTCTCCTTTGCTATGCTAATGATACTTTTTCAAATAAAAGAAATTCATTATTAATTTATTTTTACTGAAAGTAAAAAAAAAAAAAAAGATTTTTTGTCAAAGAGATAATGTTAGAATTTTTTTTTTTTATCTTGAGGTTACTTATAAGAATTTTTTTCTTTAAATCCACAAAAATATTTTTTCAATGTAATTCTTATGATCTTCCTCAGTAGGCTCTCCCAAACGCATTCTAAGTCACTCAAAAAAAAATTTAATTTAATTATTCAATAATGTTAAATTAAAGCTATGATTAAGGAGGTGCGCTTTAAGGTATATATTGAATATTAATAACTGATTCAAATGAAGAGGTCTTGAAATCTATTTAACGTAATTTGACCTCTCTAAACCTTGAAAGGGTTTTGCTGCTTACAGAAGAGTGTTAGAGCCAGCCAAGATGTCCCTTCCCTTGCTGGTTTAAAAAGTGGATGATAAGTGAAAAATTTTTATTTACAAATTTTATCACGATATCTAGATAAATACTTGGGGAAGTGAGTTTTGCTGGTGTGGTCGAGTGTCGGGTGGTGTGATACAAAGGTAGCACATCGCACATCTAGAGATCCCGAGTTCGAATATGGGGACCAGATGGTCGCTTGATCCACCAGAAAAATTAATTAATTAAAAATTTCACTCACAATAAATGTTAAATTTATTTAATATCAAATTCATTTCGACTTTATATAATTAATTTGAAGATTTAAAATGTTGTACAAAATGATTAGAACAATGTTGTATTAGTTCGGTTGATATCGCCTTATGTTATTAATTACAATTCTTATATATAAAATTTCGTTGCAATTCATCACATTTTACATCCATGGGGGTCTAATACTATTTACATTTTGGAAATAATCAAATTTCTTTATAACCAGCGGCTCGCACCCGAACAGCCCGAGCTATCGCATTTTCTCTTTTTTCTTTATCCGTGACGACGGGCCATTATGTTATTGTTTCTCGATATCATCCCAGTCGTAATAAGTCAAGTATATAAAAAAATTATCCTCGTTACCAATATTATTACTTTATATTTTAAACTAGCGATGTTTTTTTAAAAGATTATTAATCGATCTATAACCGACAAAAATTACCAAATTTTTCAATGTATATAAAATCTATTAATTTTTGTTTTTAAAAAAATCTTAATAGCATTTATCCAAAATCTGTTAATGATATTATCTGTAAATTAAAACTGGAAATTTTAAATATCAGCGTATCATAGAAAAATTGTTGCTAACATAATTTCAAAATATTTTTAAATTAAATTAAAAATTTATTTATTCAAAATAGATGTATAAAATATATATATATATATATAGTCTATATCAATCAATAAGTTCATTCATTACGCGTTATCAAAGAACACTAATCAAAATTTGTTTTATTAAAGAAAGCATTCATAGATTACCCCCACTCAAGAAAAGGTATCCCCACTCTCTCTTTTGTCAGTGAGCTGCTAGCCATAAGTCTTAATTTAATTACAAGGCAAGATCTGTTTGAGTGAGGGAAAGGTCTGCTTAGTGTCCTTACTTTACTACAGTTTGATTAATAAATTATGCGAGTATATATCATTTTTCAAATAAAAAATCAAATAGAACTTGAATAAAATAATTATATAAATATAAAATATCTTACCAAATGAAATGTTATTAATTATTCTGGAGTTATTGATCTATATGCATATTACCATCCCTATGTTAATAATAAATAAAAATTTTTTTCCATTAATTTTTTTTTTTTTAAATTATAAAATTATTTTAATTTGATTAATTATATTTGTTAAACACAATGTTTAATTATGATAAATTAACTAGGAAAGGGCGAATGGAAAATGTGTTTTTGACATCGATATCAATTAGAAATTTTTCATATTTGAAAATGATAACAGACATTATTATAATATATTAGAGAAGGAAAGGGAGGAATAATGATGCATATGATAAACTAGGATCCTGACGCGAATTAAGTTTTCCCAGGATTTATTATACAATAATAATAATTTTGGATTCTAAAATATAAATTAGATGATAAAATATTTGTGATCAGGAACAGTTTTTTATACATCGGAGCCAAAGCGTTAGGTTCGTTTAAAAGAAAATGTCAATGAAATAAAAAGTCCATTTGGGAATAGTCTCGAATTTTATCCTTTTATGGACTCGGAACTCTCGCATTTTGTTGCACTCGTTTTGTTTTTTTTTTTTTGTTTTAACAACCGATATTTCATACCCGGACGAACTCCGACTCATGAGCCGTATGCGGCTCTTTGCCAACATTTTTGCTGTTCAAAATATCTGTATAAAAATTATATTAATCAATATAAGTGAAGCAAAATAATTAGCCATATATATTATATATATAGCTTTAATATATTAATAATTTTGTATTTCCACTTTTCCATAAATAATGATAATAATAAGGCTCAATTCAATTTTACGTTGAAAATCTTAAGTCTTCTCGGAATTTTAAAATTTCCAAAAATGGCTCTCACTATACAAATCCTTTAGCATCCGAGCTCTCTTATTTGTATGTCAGGGCTAAGAATTTGGTGCCATTGGAAATATAAAATTTTCGGCCATTTTCTAGACATTTATAAATAAATATATAGTTAATTGGAATAACGTTGCTCATTCTCTATTTTTGAAAAACAGATTTCACTACTAAATAGTGTCTTCATCTTAGGGAAATTTTGAAAAAAAAAAAGGTAATTAATATATAATAAACCTAATGAAGACACTATGTGTTGAAACGTTGTGAATAAATTATTTTTTCAAAAAGATAATCTCTCTACGTTATTCCAACCCTAGTAAAAATTACTCTCAGGACGGGAATCGATCTACTGATCCTGAAATCATGAAACAAAAGCTTTACCTCTGCTCTAAGGGACAGTGGCGGTTATATGCATGTGATCACAATTTTCATTATTTGTAAACATATAAAACGAAGAATATAAGCAACAATCGCCTTCGAAACTTCTCTATTTGGCTTTTTTGGAAAATATAATAAAATATGTTTTTTAATTAATAAAAAGTAATTTACATTTTGGGTTTAACTGTGATTTATTTGTATAAATTCAACTTTTTAGCAACTCATTCTATGGTCTACTTGAGTTACAATTCACATAAAATTCACAAAGTGTCTTATATCTAGAGGGGTTCTTAACCTTTTCAACTGGTGGTGCTCTTGAAATTTTCAAAATTTGTTCCCACAGACCCCTTGCAAAAATATCAAATTTTGGAGAGAAAAAATAAAATAGAAAACAATTTTTTATAAATTATCTAATATAATATTAAAGAAAATTGATTAAACAAGACACCATTAAATAAACAACTAATAAGATAAAATTTTACTTTAATAAATCATAGATTTACAAATCTTAATGAACTTTCACATTAATATTTTGAATATTTAAAATCAGGAGCTGAAATTGAGTAAAACTGTAAATAAAAAAAAATTCCAAAATTATAAAATGTTTCTTGTTGAGGTCTCATTTCCCCTGAAGAAGGTGCACGCCCCCCTAAGGGTGCATGATAATAATGTTTTCTATTGATTTATTTGTAAAATATTTACATTTGAAATACAAAATTTCGGCCACTATGTGAATATTCTTCAGGTACAACTTTAATCTATTCACAAAGTTTAATTGATTATACCTTTACTTGTATAAGGCCATAAAACATATAAATCAACACCGTTTAACCGAAAACTTTCTGACAACCCACTTTATAGTATCTACAATGTTTTCTTTATTATTTGTTCTTTTTTATTTAAAACGTTTCAACCAAGAAGGCTCTTGATAAAAATTGACATGATAAATTATTATAGTATTAAATCACTTTCAAATTCAAATTTATTAGAGAATTCAGTTTTATTTTACAAGTAATCTTAAATCTTTATGATTCTTCCCATAAATCGAAACCACATATAAAAAAATTCATTAAATAATAAACCCCATTAATCGAAATTTAAATGAGTGATGGTATTTGTTTGTGACCGCATTAACCGAATATCGCATCGCATCTATCGACGATTATCCTTTTGTATTTGGAATTTTTTGTTTTAATTTAAATTTAATTTAAAATTTAAAAAAATGGCCTAGGAATTTTGTTTTAAAAATATTTTTGTAAATAATAAATAGAACTTACAACGATAAATAATGCTTGCTAATTTCCCCCTATATGTGTATATATTTTCTATTTCCTTTTTTTGTTTACTTTTTTTTTTACTTCTCTTGTCTCACGAGAACATACATATGCTATCTCTCTCACCCTTACCTATTACATTTTTAATAGAATTTTATAAATTTTTCTATCTTAATAATAAGTAATAATAATTAATATTGCTGAAAAAGAGAAATGGCTGTCTAATTTAATCTCTAGGACTGTAGACAGGAGAAATTAAATAAAAATTTTTATTTGTTTATATAATGAAATGACATTATAAATTTAGTATATAAAAAATACCCTGAGGGAGGACATGACTTGTTTTTTATTTAATTTCTCCTGGCTGCTCTAGAAATAATAATAATAATAATAATCATTAATAGTAAAAATTTTACTATCACCATTTTAGATTATAATTTGACAATCAATTAAATATACTTGTATAGTATTTATATGCCGATCCTAAAGCGTATATAAGTAAAAGGCCTTGATACCCAGGGGATATCGAAACGACTGATCATATGAAAAGTTTATATTTTAATCTCGAGAATATTAGTAAACGATATGCGAAATTTGAATGAAATTCAGTAATTTATGTGAAAAGCTGGGAGTGTCAAACATATACACTCACAAACATATATATATATATATATATATATAGAGAGAGAGAGAGAGAGAGAGTGAAACCGAAGGAAATGAGATTTTTGATATTTGGTTTCTATATGGTGTAAAACGTC
>JAAAKE020014896.1:0-10662 GCA_010014785.2 Anisolabis maritima
CGACTATCTTGAGAAAGGAAAGGCCATCAAAAGCGAATATTACATGGCATTATTGGTGCGTTTGAAGGAAGAAATTGCGAAAAAACGGCCCCAAATGCAAAAGAAAAAAGTGCTCTTTCACCAATGCACAATGTCACAAGTCGTTGGCTACGATGGCAAAATTGCACGAATTGAAGTTCGGATTGCTTCCCCATCCACCGTATTCTTCTGATCTGGCTCCCACACGGCTACTTGATCGCATCCCTCAAAAAAATGCACCAGGGAAAGAGATTTGCGTCAAATGTTCAAGTCATAGCCACATCAAACGCCTATTTTAAGTCCAAAGGCATCGAAATGTTTGAGAAGCGTTGGAATGAATGTATCACTCTTGAAGTAGACTATGTTGATGAATAAAGTCGAATTTAAAAAAAAAAATGTTTTTGTAGATAGTCTCGGGACTTATTGAGTGTGTTAAATACTAGTATACTAGTATAACTTGGCTAGGTGTTACCTAAAAGAAAAATGTATATATCTAAATATATTGATTTTAACTCTAAAATAATATATAATTTGTTCTAATATAAAAATAATTTGTTATTCATATAAAGTTAGAGGAATTTTTTGATAACTGAATTGACTAATAATTTTATTTTTTATCAAAACATGTTTTCTATTTACGCGTATTTTAAATGTATAATAATGGATACATTTTAATAGAATTTTAAATATTATAATTATCTGATTTATTATTGAAATCTTTTTATAGGTGTTTAATATGGTTATTAAAAATATCATGTTATTATATAAGCATAATAATGATTTTCTCTCGTGTATTTGATAAAGTCACGTGTTGGCACCTATGGTATTTTATAGTGTTAGAATTTATTTATTTTCAAATTACAAAGGAAATCTGCATATTTATAGATCCATTTTTTGATGCTTGATTATTTGAGGAAATCTCGAATTCTTGTTATTCAAAGAATTCGAACAAGAATTCAATAAACATTGTATGAATAAAAGGACCGCATTCCAGCCGAAGTGACCTAATATACGAAATTTTTTTCCAAATAAATACTGTAAATATTATAATTAATCTAAAATTTAGTGAATTAATTAAAACAAAATAAGATAAAAAAAAAATTCAGTCTTTTTAGGATTTTAAATATTTAATTCTACACGTTGTAGTCATAAAATTCAAAAAGGGTGACTGTTTACAGCTCATAAAAACAGAGATTATATTTGCAATATAGAGAAAGGAGAAACCTTTGAGAATTGTATATTAATTTATAATGAATCAGGTCGTTTAAAAAGGAACCTGGGATATAGATTTTATTAGATTTTTAGAATTGTTTAAATTTATAATAATCTCATTTATATTTTCTATTAAATTTGGGCTTTTATTTGGACTCGCTTTTAATCTCTCAATTTGAAGAGTATATATTAGAAGAAAATGATCAAAAAAGTTAATTATGTATTTTCATAAATTTTCACGTGACATTTATAAAATATATTTTTATCGCCGTTTTATTTAAAACTTAATAAAATACGTCTCTTTTGTTACTCTGATTTTCTGCAAGTGCCATTAACAATATTTTTTTAAAAAGATCTTATTAATCTTTTGGTCATGAGGAAGGCTTCCGAATAAATATTTGAAACGTTCTCTTTAAATTTAACATAAACATAATATTTTATATTATTTGGTGTATTTTTAATTTTTTTTCTTTTTATTAAATTCTTTTAATTAAGTTCCTTTGTCTTTTTTTTAGGATTAACCATACATCTTCAATAATGAATGATTGATTATATTCTTTTGCTTGACTTCGCAACGGTCTGATCTCATTTTCATCTCTTTGACATCTAAGTTCTTTATTCAGTACACATCTAGAAGATAATTATTATTATATTATTCTGAATATAAAGACTCAAAAAAAGATCAAAATGCAGGCCATTCTCGCATCATCTGAAAGTTAAACCCATGATTAAATGATATCCTATTATACTATAGTTGGGAATTACTATATAACTACAAACTCTGAAGATGTCCCAATCAAGAACCGAAATGCCAGTTTTGGTTTGTTAGAAATAAAAAAAATTAGATGCACTACTCTTTTTTCAAGCCTCTAAATATATTGCCTCGTCTAAATATAATAGCCAAAGTCATTAAAGAGGCATCTAAGAAATTCTTTTATGCTAATAGGAGAATTCATATCTTTTTCTCTTAATAATTTCATAAAAATAATATATTATTTATTTGTAACTTTAGTTTCCAAATAGTCAGTTTTAATAAGATCTCCATTTCCCTTAAACTAGATTAAGGTCGACATCATTGTGGGAATCCTTCTAGCATGTCATGACAAAAGCAACAGTTTTCTTATACTAATTTAAAAGAAAATTGAGAAGTCTTAAAGAGTATATAGAACAGTTTTCTTTTAATATTCTAATAAAAACAAGGCAAGTTAAAAGGAGGGGGACGGTGCATTTTTGTGGGAAATGGGTTTCGCCTTAAAGTCGGTGGCATGTCGAGTCAGCAGCAGCAGTAGCAAGCAGCCCTTCTCCCATCCAAGAAGGGCACCCTTGCCCTGCCCTGCCCTGCCCTGTGTGCTCATGCCTATATAGAGTCTTGCCCTGCAGTCGTTGCGTATAAGAGAATCAATATCTCAGGCAAGCTTGAGCAGCAGCAGCAGCAACCAACCAAGTTTCGTTTGTGGCACGCATATGTGCCACTAGGTTGAATATGAGGTGTTGATCAGGTCACGATTACGAAATCATTTAAGCCTTGGATTCTCAATGTAAAAGGGGTGGGAAGAGGCAGGCGATCTTTGCTTTTAAGGGGTGATATAGAAGGGGGAGGATCGTAATTTGATTCAACTTTCCTCTAATATTACGAAAACTTGAAGGAAAGACGTGTGCTAGTATTATGGCAAACTCTTCTGGAAAGAAAAAAAAAAGAGAGAGAGACACGTAACTTTTAAGTAATTTAAATCGTTGGTTATGAAATATAAAAAAAAGCCTAAAAATTGAACAATAAATTTTTATAAACACTTTAAATTGATCTCTCCCTCTCTTTTTTTCTCTGTTTTCTGCATTTTAAGCAAAATATCAAAAGAAATGGAGATGAAAAAAAAGTAAATCTTTTAAATAAATAACTCTCCCAGACATGTCTGATATGCTTGGAATTCCCTTGAGTGATTTTTAATTCAAGATTACGATGATAATTTTATTAATCATCTTTTTTTATACAGGTTTGAAATATTAAATATTCTCTTTGATATGAATAACTATTGAAAGAGAGTATATTTTTGATATTTAAAAATTTAGAGAATATTTTTTTATTAAGACTTTCAAATAAAATTTTTAATCTCATCATTCATGTTTAAACCACAATTTATAAAGAGGAAGATATAATATACTCGTTTATCCCTTCTATACTATGATTTGAAGAAGTGAGTGAAGTCTGTAGGGCTCGTCGTTGGTTGCATCCCAAGCATGTTGGATTTTTTCATTAAATATAAAATTTAATGTCAACAAATCGTCAAGTATATACTGAAAATGTAATATGGATTCCACATAATTGAGCTGAAAAATTTAAAAAGACTAACTAATTTTGAGAATGTGAAGACCGTATTTATAATTATAAATACACTTTGGAAAAGGCTTAATTATACATTAAGAAAATTTTTTAGAAATTCTTATAAAAAGGGAAAATTTTATTTAACCTAACTAAATTTTTTTTCAGTGTCAAATTTACATTATTTATTATTGTAAAAAATTGCCTTGAGACCAAATGGATAGATATTAAGTCATCCCCACTAAACTATAAAATTTTTTTATTTACATGCCTGACTCAACCATTTATTTAAAAAATTGTTTCTCTTAAATATAATAATCACATAATCTCTCTCCAGTAAGTTCTTGATCCCTTTCTTTGTAAGATCATTAATGATTGATTTGTTTTATTGCATTAGTTAGGATCCAAATCATCCAAGTCTTCTTAAATTAAGGAGCTGATTACTTTCATCCGCTTATATTTGATTTTTTATAATTTGTCTCGTTAATATTCTCTCTCCATGGTGCACACCTCACAGAACTCTTTTATTAAAACATTCACAAAATACAGCATCCAATTGATATTAATATTTAAGCATTTTTTTAAGAAAATAAAAAAAACTTTCTCGTTTAATTTTTTTTTATTAAATTTATCATCTGACCTGGCTGGAAAGTTCGGGGGTTATTGACCTCATCTTTTGTATATCTATATTTTTTCCTATTTTTTTTTTTCAAGCGAGCGGGCAAATGTCATAAAGAATAGGGAAAAGAGAAAAAAAGTTCCCTTGAATAGACGACGACGGGGAGAAAGAAAGAAGAAAGGGTTTGCGAAGGACAGGACCAACTAATTTGTCGGGGACATGCGCTCTCTCACAAAATGACTTTCCCATAAAAAATTCTAGTCAAATTCATTTTCCGCTAGTTTTTTTTTTTTATTAATCTTCTCTAAAAAAATTTTTTGCCTATAAAATAATTACATTAAAAATATAAATTAGAAAGAGAATAAATCGGTGGTCACCAATTAACCTCTCAATTAAAAAATTATCAATATTTTATAAAATCTAAAAAATCCCATTAACCAAAGTCCCCCCCCGAGGCTGAGAGGTTAAAGATACTGACATTGTCAATATTGATAACCTTAAAAGCCAAGGGGTGTGGCTTTGGATCCCAGGCAGTCTGATGAAAATTTATTTAAATCAAATTGGATAGTAATTGATTTAAATAAATATATTAGTATAGTAAAAAACAATTATATAATGTTTAATGACTATATGGCCTCAGATGCCGAAAAGACAAAAAAAAGTTTTAAAAAATCATTAATAATCAATCATATTGTAAAAATTATACTCATCCATCAACTTTCCTCCTCAATGATTAGGTGGGAAAAAATATAGATAGAGAATAATTAATATTCAGGTCAGGAGCATAATAAAAAAATTCTACCATCTCTTATAGTATCAATAAAGAAATACTACTAGCTGCCAACTCTTACATATTATTTTTTTACTATCATTTCTGATTGTAAAATATAAAAATGAAAAAGCTCTATGTTTATGACTCTGTCCAGAATAAATTTTGTTGCTCAATACCTACTTACATATTGTTTCAATTGATTTTTCTTTTTCAGATTAATGAAAGAGTTTGCTCAAGGATTAATATTTATGGACAAAAAATAAATATAACTGAGAGGATAAAGCAAAAACTCAAATCCCGGTTACAACAAAAAATTTCCAACTCAGTCATTATTGGATCTTTCTAGGGAAGGGTTCAAGAAAGAGATTAACTATAATGATGTAAGTATTATGTTTTGAAGAATTAATTTTTTAATATATAATAATAATAATAATTATGCTAAAAAGGTACTCAGAAAATTTTTTCGATGAGGTGACAATTTAATATCTGACTAATTGTGTTAGCTGGATATTTAATCAGGAAATCCTCCACAGGAAAAAAATCAGCCTTTTTTCTCTCTCTCACCACTTCACTATTCAGTGACCATTCTCACCGCAGTTATGAGAGTTGAGTTATATGACAATTTCTCTTAAAATTCTCATATTTGTACTGAAGATGGTCACAGAAAGTGACTGAAATATCCAATAAGGTGAAGTGATGAGAGAGAGCCAAAAAGGATGGTTTTCTTCATCTCAAGAAATACCTGATAATTTGAAGGAGATTTCAGGCCAATTTTTAACTCCTAAATCCTCCTCATTTTATTTATTTATTTGAACTAAAAACTACAATAATTTTTATAAAAGGCTAGTAAAAATTTAAGCTTAAAGGAATTTTTACCTTTTCATAATAATTTTTCTAAATGTATAATTAAGTCTTTTCAAATATGTATTTATGAATTCCGTCTTAAAACTTAAAATTAAAAATTTCTCACTTTTATTATATTCAATTCAATTATTTATTTTTTTATGAAGAATACAAATTTATTAGTTCACTTAGTTAGCCTAAAAGAGACTCATCAATTTTTATCCCCTAACGCTAGAACCATCCAAGAGTGTAAAATGTCAGCTGCAGTTAGAATGGCTCGAATTAATATTAGTAAAACCATATTATTATCAACCTGAAATAATCTAAATCGATAATTCAGTTTCTCCATTTAATATTTATCTTTTATGAATAAAAACAGCCTATACCAAAAAGTTCTCAGACTTATACTAGGAAATGTTATTTAGTTGTGATTTTATTTATTAGAAAATCTTTCGATGTTTTTTTACAAAATTATTTATTAAATTGACAAAAAGGATTAAAATATACACCAGACACAATATTTCCGAGATAAACAGAGGGAGGGAGAGAAAGGCCTCTTTTGTAAAGCGAGAAGTTTGAAAGTTACTCGATTCACTCCACAGAAATGGTCTCTATTCATCTAGGTGTCTTTTCAAATCATTTATTGCTATTTACTACTCAAAGAAAGCCGTTAGCAAAAAGAGCCTCATCGTCTGACAATATATAATGAATATTATTTTGCATAAGTCACTCAATTATATAATCACGCAGACATTGTTTGAATAATTATGATTTCCATCATTTATCAATATGGTTTTCGAGAAGGCGAGGTTTCTAAATGTGCCAGAAGGAGAGGAGCCTTCTCCTGCCCCCCTGCTCAAATCTTTAATATATACGGCGGATTTAAAAGGAAAAATGCTCTCCCCCCACTCTCCTCGAAATGTTCAAATTTTAATTTGGACCTCTTGAAAAGTTTTTCTCTATAAATTCATATAAAATACGATTTAGCTTAAATAAAGAATTTTTGATAAATAATTCCAGACATATTCATTTGAATTAAATATTGATATTAAATATATGCCTCAGAGTAAGGGAGAGTTGGGTTAATTGGGCCACTTTTTTTTTAAAATTGATCTGACACGTTACTTATTTAATCTAGTTACACGAAATGTCATTCAAAGCTTGAGTGAAGTGTTCCACTAATAATGTGAAAGCAATGACTTTCTTGTGCTTATAGTGTATGTTAAATCTGGGATGCTTTATTAATTTGCAAAAGGACCAGTTAACCTAGTCGGTAAGGTTAAGCGGACAGGACATTGAAATAAATGACTTTTGAAATATTTTTGTATAAAAAGATTAAAAGTTCAAAAAGAATTTTTTTATTTAAAACCGATCATGTTTAAGCACAAATATTATTATTTGTTTAATATTTAGAGGGTGAAAATATTTATCGGATGTAACTCAACATTGAAATAAATCATGTATATAAAACTTTGACTACTGTCCTTTAAAAGTAAGTGGAAGTTTTGTGACAATATCTGATTTGGAAACAAAAGCATTGTCACCAATTATGGAAAAACTGTTTGAAGGAAAACTGTTTTTATATTGTAACCTGAACACCAGAAAGAAAGCGACTTTTCCACAACAGCTAGGAAGTTTTTTCCCCTGTTCATCTTCAATCCGTGGATTTTAACTAAAATTTTGTCATCAGCTTTTAATTCCAGAAGAATCTTAATTTCAAGGCGAGTAAGAGTCATCTAATGGCACAATCTCACTTCTGATGATGTTTCCGGGTGTACAGTTGCAGTTTTGTTATTCCTTTTCTTCTTCTTTTTTGTTTCTCTGGTATTTGCCTCTTCTTCTAAACGGACCTTGATCGGTAAGCTTTCAAGGAAAGAGATTCTCCCTTCTTACTTCTCTTTTTTTCCTGGTTTGGAATGGCTACAAGGTCTCAAGAAAGACAAAAAAGTTGTTGGCCTAGGTTTCTCTGTATCTGAAGATGAAGCACGTGGTAGAATTGAAATGAGTTGAAGAAACTGGACTAATAACAAGTGTTGAAGTTGAAGGAATTATATTGGTAACAGCAGTGCTAAATGTTTGATCAGAGATTAGATCAACATAACGAACTAAATCAATCTGAGAGGTTTCAAAAGGGCATCTGTTTCAGACGAACCCAACCTGCTTCACCAAATATTTCATTATTTCATTACACCTGTGGTTTTGAATCCTTTCAAAATATTAGTAGGAGCGAATGCAGACAGAAAAGCATCACTTACTAAGCCTACAACATGATAAATACGAATCATCTGACAAGTATAATTGAGTAGCCACCTGTCACAATCCTTATTGTAGTAAACCTTAAAAGGACTTAATACGCGGCATCTAAAATTAAAATTTAGAATTAGAATTGTTCTTCAATTAAAATTAATTAAAATATTAGCGATTCGATTAATAAAACATCTCATATTTTATAATTGCAAAAATATAATTTATAAATTTGAAAATAAAAAGTCCATTTTTTTTTTTTGGATATGGAAGCATAAGATCCAATGGACCTATAATGACGAGTAGTCACATGCAACCAGGAAGAACAGGAAAAGGGGAGAGTATTGATTTTAAAAGGTACTTGTTGATGTTGGATTTGAAAGTTTGGAGATTATTGGTTTTCTGGAAGATATTAGCAGGGAGGTTATTCCAATCACGGGAGATCATGGGGATAAAAGAGGACCGGAATTGTTCTACTAGTCGTGACTTTAACGACATGGGGATGTTGGGATGATGATTCCCTTGTACTGCGGACAAATATCGCTTTGGGAGGAATGATGGATTTTAATTCAACAGAACAACGATCATGGTAATAACTCTAAAAAAGTGTCAAGGCGGAGACACTACATCTGTGGTCGAGTGACTGCAAGGAGGCAGCTAGAAAATCGTCTCCGATCAGTCTCACTGCACGCCTTTGAATCGCATCAAAGGAAGAGAGAGCCTGTTTAGAAACCCCTCTTCATAGGTGGCACCCATACACAAGACACGGACGAATCTGAGCCTTGTATAGGAGTTAGAAGTTGGTGAGGGGAGAAGTAATGCTTGGATCTGAAGAGGAAATCAAGCTTCCTAGCAGCAGATTTGGCAACCGCAGAAATATGTTCATTCCAGGAAATATCTGACGAAATCGTCTCACCCAGAACAGAAAGAGAATTTCTGAATTCGAGATTATTATGGCAGAAGTGACGGATGGACATTTCAAATCTTTCAGTCTGAAAATTAGGCAACATTGTGTTTTCTTGGAGTTCAATTTGACATGGTTACGGGATTCCCATTTCTCCAAGGTTCCAAGGTCATCATTAATAGAAGACACAATATTCTGGCGGCTGAGGATAAAAGAATCTCCCTTCGATCTAATTGAGTGCAGAGTACTATCGTCGGTAAAACAGTGAATGAGTTTGGAGGTCACAGTCATGAGGTCATTTATATACATAAAAAGGGAGACTCCAGCATTGATTGTATGAGGATCAGAAGTAACTCAGTCGACAGCAACTGAGATCTTTTGATCAGTTAGGAAGCTTCTGATCCTAAGGGAGGCCATATGTTGCTAGTTGATAATAGGGTTTTTATGCGATACCTAGTCAAAAGCCTTCAACTGCAACAGCAATGGTTTTTTTTCTTTTTCTCAGATATTAGAAATCTTTTTCTTCCAAGGCTTTGTTCCAAAGATGAGTGACATAGCCTAAAATGCCACCAGTTGAGCGACTTTTCCTGAAGCCATATTGCCTATCATTTAGAAGGCCAAACTGCTCCAATTGACTCAAGATTTGGAGTTACAAAGGTTTTTTTTTCCCCATAATTTTCAATAATATAGACGTTGGGCGATAGTTATTAGGCAAGGAAGAATCTCCTTTTTTGGGAATAGACTGAATCTTTGCTAGTTTCCATGATTCTGGAAAAAACTCCCGTTACGAATGAGAACTTAACCTAATATGAGTGCTGTCCAGTTAAATCCCACAGTATACTTCTTTTATATTACCCCTAAAATATTATCTTAAAACTTCTTATTAAAAAAACGAAATAATTAATAGTAAAGAGTTAAATATTACAATTAATATAATGTAAAGACCTTCCTTATAATTCTTCTTAAATAGCAGTAAATCAACAAAACAATTTAGGGGGAAAAAACTTCTATTCTAATATCTGAGAAGAACAAAGGTTCTCTGTACAAAACAAAAGATGACCATATGCTGCTCAAAGTGGCTTAGGTTACTAAATCCTATTATATTTATTATGCCACATTGTAGAAAAAACAGTTCCCCCAAAATTTATAGGCATGGGTAACTTAGCCTAACCTGTTTAGTTAACCTGACTTTTTTCTATTATTTAACGGTTTTTTTTTTTGCTAGATCGATCATATGACCCTGGGAGTCGAACCCCGAATCTCCAGACTATTCGGGGCATCGATATGCTTCCTTTGTACAATACCACCGGAGACTCAACTACATCGGCAAAACCCACTTACCAGTATTTATCAGCTGGTATGATAAAAGACATTCCACAGTCGTTGTCTGGAATAAGGGACGCACCTATCCCCCGAATAGGCTGGAAATCCCAAGAGACATAAGGCCTCTTGATCCACCAGCAAAAATATACTCAAAAAACCGTTAAACTAGGTTAAGACTCTGACCCAACTAGTCCCTCTTGAAGCATATATTGAAAATCAATATCTAATTCAAAATGAATAAGTATCGAAAATTATTTAGCTAGAGTTTACTTCCCTTTATTGAAAGAGTAGTGTTGCCTACAGTGAGTGGCTAGATCTGGCTTTGATATAGGTCACTTTATTGTAAAACTGGCAGTTCACAAGTGAGAAATTTATATTATACAATTATTTAGAATAACTTTTTTCTGATA
>JAAAKE020014907.1:0-10662 GCA_010014785.2 Anisolabis maritima
TCTGCTTTTATCCGCACTGGGATTGTTCGCCAAGACTCTATTGAGAATTCACAAATAAATCAATACTTTTTTAAATAACAAATAATGCAAAATTTTAATCCTGTCTTTAATCTAACCGTTTTTGAATTCAGCATATATATTATAAAGATATTCGGCCTCTAAAAAAATCAAAAAATTTTATTCGTAAAAAAAAACTAAATCCTGCCTGCTAAGCAAGTAGGTTGTGCTGACACACTCAAAGTTGCCTTCGTGATGAAATATTTTGGCGTAAGGTAATGTCAACAATAACTAAAACTTCCAATTAAAGTTCAGATCGAACGAATAACGAAGCACACGTGATGGAACTAAAATTTTATTTTCGAGGAGACCCTCCTCCATGATATTTTAAAAATAATCAATATTTAAGTTATTAGACTTTAAGTGAGATCTTTAAAAATGTGGAATTTAACTAGTTTCACTATAGTGATTGCAAAAAGAAAAACTGATGTCAACGTCATGAGAACAATAAGAAACGGTTATTTTTTTGAAGCTAAGATTTAATCTTAAAATGGCATGGAGCTACATATATTTAATAAAAAAGATGAGAATCCTAATTATTTATTTATTTATTTTTTTTTTTTTTGAATTTATTCAAAGCATTTAATAGCAAACAAGGCTCGGATTTCGGCTCAAGAGTCCTGGCAAATAGAATCCCCTGGCCAATAGAAGTGATTGATTGGCCGAAGGGAGAAAAGGGCTTTGTTTAAGCCCAGGCAGTGCAGCAGCAGCCCTCGAGTACTTATCACGTCCCCTCCTAAGTCAGCGCGGGTTCACTTATTAAATAAATTTACATTGGAATTTTATATAGTTTACTCAAATAATTAAATTATCAGTGAGACAATATAATACCTGGAAATAATGACGTGGCTAGACTAAATAATTATACAAAAACTTCCGAATTTTTATTAGATAGTACCTATGCAAGAAATTTTAAAATAACCAATAATACTAGAAATTAAAAAAAATTATTACATTGCTAACATCTTTCAAAATTAATATAGCTTTTTTTTTTATTGAAATATGGTTATTTATTTATTAAAATGAACTTAGGGCTTAGAGTAGTAGAAGACTTCTACAAGAGAGCGACCATCAAAAGCACCATACCAGAAAGGCGCCCAAGATCAAGATCAGAAATGATAATGCAAGCAATCACACAAGAAGGTCACGAAGCCAATCAGTCAAATGGGTAAGTTTTCAAAATTGTTGATAATTAGGATATCTGCTGGCAATCAATTCTAGAGTCTGCTGCTAGTGACCACGAAAGATAATTGCTGAACAAATGGGAGCTGGTGCCTTAGGAGTTAAGGTGATAATCAACAACATAGTGTCCTAAGAATAAAACACAGATACCTATACTTAAGATAAGTTGGTTCCCAGGAATCCAGAAGCCCTATTATCCTCCATCATATGAAATTCCTAGCGTATCATAAAGACTCGACTAAATTTCAGTCAATGGCAAAAGGTTAAAATGTTAAAAGAAAAAGTATAAGTTGATATTTTAAATGGAAATTATATAAATAAAAATAAATGTTTCTATTTTGAAATAAAACTATTTTTCATTTTTCTGAGTGTAACAGATATGAAAATCTCATCAAAATTGAGGATTAACGTGTCTGTCAGTCTCTTGATATAAGAAACATTTGAGTTGAAAAGACGATTAGAATAATTGAACTTAGTACTTAAAGAGCTGCTCAAGTTTCCATTTGTTTTCCAAGAAGGTTAATTTAATCATTTAGGAGGGGTGACGGTGTGTCGGGGCAGCCAACAAATCCCCAGTTAATTTTAAAGGGAATTGGGGAAGCTCCTGCTTTGTGTTCCAGGATCATGTCCGTTGCGCGATTGTCTCACATCGACATCCATCATGTCCCGACGTTTCGGTCTCGCGGAAAACTCTTGTCAGGAGGCTAATTTCAACATATGATGTATTGGAGTCAGACCCGCCCCACTGTCTCTGTTTTCGTTTATTTATTCTCCCTCCTGACCGTTAATTTCTCTTCAGGTACGGGAAAAATAAGCTTGCCATTGTATACAACAAGATTTATAAGAAACTAAGGGTCTCCGCCTTCTAGACATTTATAAAGGTATTATTTGTATTTAGGGTAAGTAATGTCAAATATTAAATCTTATTAAAATAAAAATTAAAGGAGGGAGAAATGAAAATGAATTATGTTGCAAGTGAGTATTTTTAGTGAATAGGAAAAGAAGACTCGTGGCTATAGAAATAATATTTATATATATACATTTATACATTTATAAGTTCCAGTTAAAAAGGAATAAAATTGTAAAAATTTCACCAGATCTCAAAACAATGTAGTTTTTCTTATGGGGATTTCTAAAAGACAAGTTTATTATTATAGTTGAGGAATTAAGAACAGCTATTGAAAGATAATGTGCCCAAAGAAATGATATTGGATGTTTCCAATTCCGTTATCGGAATGACAAGGACCGTCATCAGATATTACTCTGAATGCGAACAGTTGAGGCTTCGTAATTCTTTATCAATAAAAAAAAACAGAGAAATTTTTGCGATCTTAAAATATTTATCTTAAACTCATAATTTGAAAAAAATGAGGCACTCGCAGGACTCGAACCCACGGTCTCTCATGGTTTTCACCCGAGGATATTTTAACCTATCATCTGAGCACCTATGAGTTTAAGGTTTATAGTTGACTTATATAGACGATGAGTAAAGATGAAATTTGGTTAAACAACGCAATCATTAAATCGACACTTTGTCAATCGGTTAAAATTTATAGGTTACCCGCTATATAATTTTTAAAGGATAATTTTCAATGGAATGGGATCAATTTTCCCTGTCAATTTAGAATATATTAAAAAAAAAAAAATTACCAATAAAATTTATATTAATAATATATTAATCCAATGTTCTTGTTTTTAAATTTCCGGATAATAGGTTAGAACTCGAGCGCCTCTTGATAACATTAAATGTAAATACGGGTGGCTATTTTATTATAATCAAATATTGAAATGTTATTTATATTCGTTTTATAATAAATTCCCATTTTTTTTATAAAAAAAAATAAATAAAAGATATTTAATAATATTAAGAATAGTAATAAAATAAATTGATTATTATTACAGGTGTAGGCCCTATTATTAAGCCTAGCCTCTTTGTATATTTATCGTGCTGAGTACATATTTATAAAGATAAATAGATAGAAATTGAGATGAATAAAACTCGGGGATTATTTTGAGGAAAGCAAATGTTGACAGACTCATTTAAGTAATGGTCCTCGGGTGGGAGTGGGTGGGGGAGAGGGTGCTCCTTATTAGGCGGAGATCTTGTTATGAAGATTGTCTTCTGATGGAAATTACAAATGATATCAACAGTTGCGTTTTGAAATATTAATTTATTTAGCCGAGTTGACTCCAATCCATTTAAAAGCCATTCCCCTGGATTTTTCTCTCTTTCAAAATAGAGTTTGAGGGAAGAGGGAGAGACGGGAGGGAGGCTTGTTTATAAAAGTCAATGATTACGTCACTATTTGTAGCGCATTTTCCCAGAGAAAATATACTGCGCTTTGAGTTCAGATATCGACACGGTTTTTGCTTTAATAGTTAGGCAAGAAGAGGAAGTTTTTTTTTAATCAAGGTCAAATAAAAGGATAATTTTTTGTCTGAAGTAAATATCTTTGCAGGTGATTATTGCCGAATATTCCGGAGGTTATTTACAACTCACCTTCATACCTTCAAATAAAATGTATTAAGCCCTATGTCATTAAATAAATATATATATATACTCTATGTATTATTACACATTATATTTATTATTAGCATGCATTTTTATTACGTTTAATGTGAACAAGGGCCATACATAACTTCTGAAAATTCTGGTTTTTTGAATCTGCAATACGAAAGTTTAATTTATTTCGATATTTGTTTTTAATACCCGCCATTGCATCAAATGATGATGTTTGAAACTATTTTTGTTATTCTTTAATAAATTATTTAATTTTTTCCCCCTTTGAATATAAAACTTTTTGGCGTATCCCCTACGTGCACTCCACTTTGGAGCTCTAAAGGACAGGAGCTAGAGATTAATTAATTAAATATGATTAATTTCAATTTTTAAAATTAATAGATAAAAACCTCAAATTTAAATAAAATTATTCGGCAACTTCTAATAATATGCTAATACTTTAATGCGTAACAAATTGGTTCTTTGTGCATTATGCATATTTTTAATCAGCAGGATTAGTCAGGATTAGCGGTGACTTAGATTTGATATTAAAAGAAGACTGGAGGGTCATTTGTCACCGGAGCATCAGCAACCCTTCAAGGGGAACACGTGACTAGTCAATTGGGCCAATATTGACCCATCAGCCTGTCTGCTCAATATCACCTTTTCTCTCGGTCTTTCTTCTCGGCCCTAACCTCATTCACACAACATCAATGTCCATGCTGCAGATGTATAGGAAAAAAAAACAACAACAACAACAACAGGAAAACAATTAATTACCTGCACGATTGTGTACGGCGGTTTTTGTCAAGGCGTTATCGTCCCCGAAGAAGACAATAGGCACAAACAGACTGACTGTTTCTGCTGGCCACAAGTTTGTGATAAAAATTAATGGGAATTCGTGAGGAGCAAAAAATATAAACAAAAAGAAATAAAGTAAATAAAAAATAAACAATAGATATGAAATTCTAAATATCTCCAAACAGTGCGAGTAGAAGGTTATAAAATTCACTTGTTTGTTTATTATTAAAAATAATTTAAAAAAAAGTTCCCAAAGAAAAATTATTATTTATCATAAAATTCTCTAATTGGTTAAAAATGAGGGGAAAATGTAACATTTATATCTTTGGATTATTTCTTAATTAATATTTCAATAATATATAGAGAGTAGGGCTTTCCTATTGGTGGAATACTTAAAATCCCCCCCGGGGGACCAAGAGGTTAAAGATTAGATATTGATGTAAATGGATAATTGTATAGTAATCTTGTATATTATATATCGTTGAAAAGTCTAAAAGACGAAAAGATGAAAAAAAATACTCAAAATATTTTTTATTATAAAGTAGAAAAAATTTTCATTGAAATAAAGAAATTCATAATTTTCAATCTCAAAATTTAATTTTAGAGATGGAATATTCCTATCTGAGAGGACAGTGGAGTTCTGAGAAAAACTGAAGACTAATCTAAATAGTTTGGACTGTGGCTTTTCAGACCCTGCAAAAAATCCAAGGTGGCCTCCCTTCGAGTTTCTCGAATACAGATATACGTGTATAGATGAGTTACTATAATTTTCAGAAAAATGTTTCAAATAAAGTACCACTTCCGGTTGTCAGACCAAATTTTATCCGTGGTCTCTGATATTGATAAAATGTAACTATAAAATATTTGACTTGATTCACTGAAATCATATTTGAGTTTTCACAATTTTTAGAAAAAACCTCCTAGTACCACTTCCGGTGCCAGAAATAGCCTAAAGTTGATAGAGGTCTATTTTCCTTTTACTAATTAATTATAATTTTATAATGACTTCTTTTTTCATTAATTACTCCGAGATAATAAATTAATTATCATAATTTCCAGTCAAAATTATATATAATTTTTTTACATCAAATGTATTCTTATTATTAAGGAAAATTTTAAAAGAAGTATTTCAGATGTTATAATGAAAATTTAACAAATATTATTTTTGACTCCAAGTCACCATTTTTTCTTATTAAAAATTTATATTATATTTAATTTCTTATTAACAAATTAGGAATATGATGTCGGATGGAAGAAATGATGTTCGGACTTTTCCATTTTTCCTTCGCAAATAACAGTAGTGTAGATTTTTTAAAATAAGTCATTAATTGTTCATTAAATATCTTCATTTATAACTTATCAAAGTTCATTAAATTAAAAAAAAAAACGGACATATTTTTATAAATCAGGGCTCCGGGGAGGAGTGGGTCATGTCGCCCTTCTGCACAGGAGATCGGTGTTCGCATTCCGGGCAGGAGGCAACTTAACGTTAGAAATAGGAAATCAAAGTAACGTCACGGGGTGCAGATAGATGACCAGAGGTCGGCTAGGTTTGAGGTGTGTGTTTCAGTTCACGAAAACATCTCGGATAAATAAACAGGGAATCCTGTAGGTGGGCCTATACAGTCCAAATAAAATAAAATAAAATAAAATAAATTCATAAATGTTGTTTAGCGGATCTTATGATATGAAATTAATCATATTAGTTGTAAATAAAAATTTATATAAATTTCCATTGTTTTACTCATCATTCATGAAATTTTGTATCGCTCAGACAGGCAGCAGGTAATAAATGCCAACAAAAGTTATATATATATATATATATATATATTTAAATAGACCCAATTTTTCCAAGTTGGACCTTTTTGGAAGAAGTTTGTTGCTTAATCAAAAATGCGAACAACATTCACATCTTTTCAGAATTTTAAAATCGTTTAGGAAAAGCTTTTTTTTGATAACTGTGATTGTGCCAATTCGAGATGGGCTAAGTGAGGAGATCCCTCGGCTACATCGCAGTCTCCAACTACTTTCTCAAGAAGGGACAGGAAAGACTAGCTTTTGCCTATTCTCCTTTAACAAATATTATATTTGGTTGGCAATGAAGTTTTACACATCTATGGGCTCAGAATGCGATGTCGTAGATGGGGATGAGTAATGCCCTTTCGCCTTGATATTATTTGCCAAGGCCTTAAACTTTCAAACTTTTCAACTTAATTTTGCTTTGCTAATTTTCAAAATTTTTTAAATTATTTATTTTAAGAATTTTATAAAACTTTTACGCAATTTTTATATAGTAAAAAAATTTTTGTCTGATCGTCGGAAAATTCGTTTTATGTGTGATTCAAATAAAAGTGATCTTTTTGTGTCTCTTAAGAAGAAGTCACAAAGAGAAGCCGAGTAAAGAAGGGATCTTGATGAGTGAGGGGCGCAAATAAAGAAGAAAAGCTGTCAGAGAGAAGACTAATTAGCCTGAGACAATCGAATGACAAACAAACGTATTTTCTAAAAAGAAAATGTGCGGGTGTCATGTGCTAATCATGTGGTGAGCCATGTGGGCCCCCAGCTGCGGTCATTTCAGCGGGTGGTTGTAAATTTCCTTAAACACCCTCCCCCCTTCCATATTTTAAGAATGTCCACTCGGGCCCGAGAGATGCAAACATCTTCCCCTTTGTAATTTATTAATTTAATTAACCTGCGAGTGTAAGAGGAAGAGGGAAGGGCGCCGAGTTGGTTGGGGCGCCAAGTGGCCCGGCTTTTTCTGGGAGGTTGACCGCATGGCGATTAATCTTGCCCGGAGGAAGAGAAGTGACCACCACTACTACTACCATCACGGGGGTACTTGGGTACTTGGTACTTGGTCAAGATGTACGAGCCACCAATTAACGCGATATTACGAGCGTTGTAAATCACACGGGTACCAAAGCCGCGGACACTTGAGGTTGGCGCAGACCTAACTTATTATTATACAAGTTGAGAAGTCTGCCTGCGACTTGCTGGACAAATATGCGCACAAATATTCGGATAATTTACTATTTGCGCTCTTTAATTAAATGCCTAGTTAGGAAAACATTATTTTATCTCACTTTAAAAAAAATGGTGGTAATAAAAAATATTAAATAAAAATTCTTTAAAAGATATTAATAAATGAAATTAGTTTAGAATGAAGCATGTAGAATTTATAAATGATGGCTGTTTTATTTATACAAGACGAAAAAAAAAAAGAAAACGGAAATAGCAAGAAAGAAGTGAATAGACCAAAAGTCATCCAAATTACGAGTCTTGTGCTCAACAGGACAAAATGTATAAATTGGACCGACCTCTTTCATAAGTAGGAAGAAATGAAATAAATACAGAGCAATTAACATTTTTTAATGTAGCATCGATCGATCAGAAAAGAGAGACGGTCTTGAGGTCCAAAAATTTAGAAAAATAATAATAATGTTCTACACTCATGGAATACATGGATGGCCAAAATGAGTTACCGGAGCTAAGACTGACTCCTTTTATGTTAGATTTCATCCCCCCTTCCCTCATCAAGCGACGAGCCTCTCAATCACACCTATAAATAGATATAGTGACATTCCTAAGCTTTGCACCAGAACCCGATACCACACACACATGTGTCTTATAATCAATTTTATCTTTTTCGGATAGCTTGAACTACACTGTTTCAATAAAGAGTTTATGGGTGTAGATTAGTAATAGTAGGTCTGGTTGGTATGTAGCCAAGATGAATATAAAATTTGGTTGAAACGTCTGGGAATTTTATAAGTTTAATTGGTGAAAGTCTCCTTGGCTGCATCCTCACAATCCATTACTACTATTACACTGTTTCAATTTCCTCCCTCCCCCTGGCTTCAGGTTCTCTCTATTTCTTCTGAAATATTTCTCGTTGTATCTTTCCCCTTTCCTTCCATTCCATCCTTTCTTCCTCCGCTCTGAATTTTCCTATTATGACTTTTGCCGGCTAATCGGATCGCTTCTTATTAGAAGGTGATTTCTAAAAGCGAGATCACTAATATATCCGATATAATTTGTGATAATTTTTTCATTTTAATGATATTTTTGATTTAAACAAAATTTAATAAGGAAATAACTGTGACATGAAGTAAAAAGGATTATTATTTTTCCTTTTATAAATCACAAAAGGTAAACAAATTATAAAAAACATTTTTTTTTTATTTTGAGAAATGTCTTATATTATTAATAATAAATTGAAAGGGCTGATAATTAAGAAAGATTACTCCACATATATTGAAAGCGAAGGCCACCGGAGGCCCTACGGAGAGGATGCCCGCGGTTAAACAGTCCTGTGCATTGTCCCGCCGGATAAAGAGTGACACCGAACATCTCCTCTGAAACAAACGGCGGCTTGAGCAAGAGTTTCGTGTGAGTTGGTCCTGAAAGCCGCGTGACTTGCAGCATCCTTTCAGTCCTGGACCCAGACACCATGGACATGAATAATAAACCGCATGATAAAGCCCGAATCCGGCTTGGAATCCATTTCATCAAATAAAATGAATTGGAAATCACAAACAAATTAATTTCGCTCAGGCAGCTGCCTGCCTTATTCTTTTTATTTCACCGTTGCCTTTGATTTGAATAAGTAGAATAAAGAATAAAGTAAAAAAAAAATAATAAATAAATCGAGTGAGTAATCATAATGAGAGAGTCGTTTTCTTAAATTTATGCCAAGGTAAACACGATTTGAAAAAATTTTGTAATCATAAAACAAACGAAATCTCGGGAGATTTTTTTTTTATTTTAAGTAATAATAAAAAAAGTAAATTTCAGAGAATTTTTTTATACTTTCACAGAATGTCATTACATGTTATTACATTAGATGCAAGACAAATAGAGGCATTATTCCATTTAATTCGGGAATTTTTTTAAATTCAAAAATATATTTTGACAAGTTAAAAAATATTTTGGCCGAAGTTTGAGCTAAAAGAGGAAAGGGACCGCCACTCTCACCTCCAACCCAAATTTCAAAAAATTGTAATCATGTTATTATTCTTCATGTCATTTTATATAAAACTTTATTTAGCATACTAATTATTAAATTAGGCTGTTCAAGAATTTCAATGGAGTCCTGCACGAATTGCTTTTCCGTCAACGCATGCAACGATCGTTTCTTTTGGAAATAGTCAAACTATTTTTTTTTTTACCTTTGACAAATCAATTAACAAATCCTCATTCACTTTTACTCTGCTATATTTTTATTGTTGTTTTTCCTTGTGTCAACCTGTTTCTTGACATACATCTAAACTCTTGAAGGAAATAAAATAAATTCATGATAAAATTCATGTTTCTTTTACAACTACGATCAAATTAAATTTAGATCAGCATTCCATTCACAATTATAAGATAAAATACACCCGTCAAACCTCCATATCTAAATTAAATTGCGAATTTAATTTATCGGTTAAGACGGGATGCGAGCTCTTAAGATCTCGAAGCAAAAGCTTTACCTCTGTTCTAAGGAACAGAGGCTACTATAATATTGGAAAATATGTAGGCCTATATTTAAACAAGCAAGAGGTGAAGCGAAGTTTCAAATCCAATTCTACAATTCTTATTTGTAAGTGTTAGTGTCAAAGTGCAGTGGCCTATTCAGGGGGCCAAGAAAGAGCCCTTAAACAAATTTGTAAAAAAAAAAGACCAACTAAAAATCCAAACAAGAAAGTATGTGCAACCTAAATGGTTTATAAACCTTTTAAATAATAAATATAATTTCTTAAAAATTATATTTTTTGTACTGAAAAAGCTTGAACCTTCAACAAAATAATAAAGTTAATATAGATCAAAAAAAATCCATATCATTTTTAATAAGTTGTAGATAGTTCAAATAATTTGGATACAAAACTTTATCTTTATGGTATATCAACTATTTTGCTATCACTTTCCTTTTCGAAGTATAATAATGGAAAGGGGTGACACTTTTCGTGACATCAAAATTCTCACTCTACAGGTGCGGGGAAAGAGGTCAAAAAAAAAATATTAAACAAAAACTCTATTCACAAAAATTTTTTCCCCCGCTATAAAAAAAATCCATCGTTTTCAATAAACTTATGTGTTTTGGCATTTTTTTTTAGTTATATAGGCAAAAATTTTGAATTTCG
>JAAAKE020014929.1:0-10660 GCA_010014785.2 Anisolabis maritima
GAGAAAAAATTGGTTTAAAAAAAAAAAAAGAAAAAAAAAAAAGTGGAAAAAAAAAAAAAAAAAAAAAAAAAACAAGTTCCTTAGCAAGCAAAATTTTGATCAAAACATTGTCAAGTTGATTTGTTGTCATTTTTAGTTCCCTCTATAAAATATCTTCGACTCAAAGGACTCTTTGTTAATGGATGTACAATTTAAATCTGTTATAGTTCTGAAGAGGAGGGTATTAGCCGTCCGAAACGACACATTGTAGAAATGAATAATAAAAACGTGAGAAGAAGAGAAATTTGTTAGTTGTCTCAAATTACGTAATTCTTTGTTCCATAAAAGAAGATAGAAAATATGAATATGTTTGGGTATTCAAAGAATCTCCAAGTTTTTTTTTTTTTTTTTATATATATATAAACTTTGAAAATATTCTGTATTCATGTAGAATTTTTGAATCTAAAAATAATAAACGAAATGAATTTAAATTTTAAATATAATCAAAAAGAAAGAAGAAAAGGAAAAAAAGGTTAGTAGAAAAAAAAAAAAAAAAAAAAAAAAAATGAAAAAATATTTATTTCCACTACGTAGATGTTGTGTGATGGGGTTTAATAAAACTCAAGAAAAGATTTGTTACTGGGTTGTATAATTAGGCAGTAGGCAAACTTTGGATGCTCAATTATAACGAGGTCCAATTTCATAGTTGTATTTATGGTCAGTTTGAATTTGAAATACATATAACAATGATTGATTGGAATAATCTTCCTGCTACTATCTTCCCTAATCAAGAGTAGTAGTGTTCAGTGGTATGGGGACCAACATCCGCATCAGTTAGAGAGGAGGTTCAAAGGAAGGCAGCTAGATTGGAAATTTAATAGATTTACTAGTCCTACTTTAATGATTTAGCGAGTTAGGCTGAAAAGTGATGTTTAGGACGTATCAAGGGTTTAGGAGTTGGGAGGAAATATCAAGTAGATTTCAGGATTTAGGTAAGGTAGATCATAGGAAGAAAATTCATTCTTGAAAAAAATATAGGTTTGTAGGGTCTGGTATTGATTTGTGGAAAAGTCTGTCTGTCTCTTACGATTAAATCGATTATAAATTTGGGTATTAGAGTTGAGTAAAAATTTTATTTAGTTCTCAAGAGCAGAAATTGAGGTCGTACCATCCTTGTTAAGGTTTTGGCCAGGTTTTCCTTAACAGCTTCGGGAAGGTTAATGTCTTGTTATTGAGCGCGTAATGTTATTTGTTAATGACCATACATTTCTTGTTTTTGTTTTGTTAATTCTTTGTTGTTTTGTGTTATGTAATTTATTGTTTGATTGGACCTAGCCACCGGCCTCTAATCAGGTCGTAAATAAATTTATTATTATTTATTTATTTAAAACCTCCAATCTCCAGTCTTTCAACATTTTAAAAATCGTTCGTTGGATCTTATGCTTCCATATCCAGATAAAATAAGAGTGACAATGATACGGAATCGGATTGTTAATACTAATTAATATTAATACTTCCCCATTATAATGGTAAAAAAATTTAAAATCACCCCTTTGACTATCACATTAGCAATTCCTAGTCGTAAGTGAAATTTACCAGTCTAAAAATAAAGAAATCTTATATAAATAATCATGTAACACAAGATTAGGGAAGTATTAATAATATTGAGAAAGTATTAATGAGATTAGGGGAAAAAATAATGAGTTTGGGGAAGTATTAATGAGATTGGGGAAGTATTAATCATATTAGAAAAATAATAATGAGATTGGGGAAGTATTAATGAGAGTGTGAAAATATTAATGATATTAGGGAACTATTAATAAGTTTATTTTCTATGAGTTCTTAATCAATGTGAACTAAAACGTTAGAGAAAAACAAAACTATACTACTACAAATACATGCTTACTCGCAAATGTTTTAAAAATGGATTAATTTTGGACCATAAATTGAGCCAAGAGATTGAATCATCTCCAATTCCAGAAATTTCTTAAATTTATGGATGTTGATTATGGGGAGTAAAGAAAATTGAATTTATATTACGAAATATTTTTTCGTGTTCGAAATTAATATGAATACATTATATATATATATATATTTAATTAGAAGTCCAAAGAAAGGTGTTTTAGATTCAAAGCATGAACACATCTCTTGTATATTTAATTAAAAGTGAAGAAAAACGAATATTATATTATACGGACCTTTTAGTTTTTATCAAGAACATCGTCAGGGACCAAAACCAAAGTATAGTTATAATAAAAAAGAAATAATACTAGCTAGCATACTTTTTTTCTTCAACTTCAACTTTACTCCACGTTGTGAAATACCTTACTAAAAATATGTGATCCAGGAAATCCAATCAGGTTATGAAGAGAAAAATTCCAATGTAATATATATGCATATAATGTAAAAATTTATGATGAAGAAATTATTTATTATTTCGAAAAACAAAAAAAAAAAAAAAAATCTGACATCGTCTCAAATATCTGACTGATATTAAAAAAGAAAAATTTATATAACGAAATTTGAGAAATAAATTCTACTTTATTTTTTTTTATTTTATTTTTTTTTTAATAAAAATGTGTTATAAAAATGAAAACCGATTGAAAAGAAAAAGAAGGTGAAAGCCACTAACTGAATTTGTCTATCTAGAAATTTAAACGTTATTTATGGGCGGAGTAGTTTTTTTTTTTTTTTTTAGATTTTGATTTATATTGACTTGGCCCTAGTCATAGTCGCAAGGGCAATTTGGCGCCCTTCCAGTCATTCGACCCCATAAATGACGGCGTTATCCCATCCCCTAAAAGGAAGAGATATTAGGCTTAAAACAAGGTCAAATGGCAGAAGAAGAGAAAGAGGTCAATTGTTTACAAGTAGAATGTAACAATGACAAAAACAACAACAACAATTTTGAAAAATTTATATTCTTTTTTAAGCAACAGGTAAAACAAACATCATGTTGTGGAAATAATACTTTAACTTTTTTTTTTTTTTTTTTTTCTTTAAATGAAATCCTCAAAAAAAATTGGCTACGGCTGGAATCGAACCTAGATCATATGGGGTTCTTATGTTCAGGACACCAACTCTTTATTTGTAATAAATAAATAATAAAACTCACCTTGTGGATGACGGGTCCTGCGTAATTTAGAGAATCTCCAAATTCCCCATAGAAGGTATATTCAGTGAAGGTGAGCCCCTGAGTGACGTAGAGTTGCGTAAGATAGACGATAATATTCGGTTTCGAATTAATAATATTATTAGAATCGATCACCCAACGACAACGTATCGGCACGGGAAATGGTCCCGGGAAATTAGGCGTTTGAATGATACCACGGGGTTCAGTGAGAGTATATTCACAGTCGGAGAATGACGACGATGAATACGCGGGTCGCGATGATTCCCCACTAAATGCGAAATTATTGATAAAATTTGGCGGCGGTGGTGGCGGTGGAAGTCCTACGACACTCTCATCAAATTCGTCGGTATCATCGGCTGCAACCAGTGAGGAGGAGACCACGAGCAGCAACGAACACCACCAGATGCTGTCCATGGCAGATGGGGTCATCCGTCCACCTCCGACCATGGGGATGCCCACCTTCTTAGCCGGGGGGTCATCGCGCTCCTCCCAGTCTAAAACAACAACAACAACAACACAAACATTCCATTATTTAAGGAAATATTTACATTTTTTGAAAGGTTTACTTAAAAAAATAAATAAATCAAATTTATTGCTGTCTAATAAAAATTGAAGAGGTCTCTTCGTACTTTCAAAGTACTCAAAACAACAATGGAAGTCTGGCACAATTTGTCTAAAAAAAAAAAAAAAAATTCCACGGAAAATGTAGAATCAAAGTGTAACAGTTGAGTAAACGGATTTTCAGGAATTAAGATGAATGTAACCACTAAAATTGCGTTTTTATCAACAATCATCTTCTGAAATTGCACTTTATTCTTGAATAACCGCTCAGCGATATACACCGCACTTCTACGAAGAAGTGAGTTGGAATCAATCGATATCGAATCATTTACAACTTTAAAAGAAATTAAATTATATCGAATTCTAAATTTGTAAATTCAAATAACTCTGTCACAGAGGCCCGAATTTCTTTTTTATTTCTAGATTTCAAAAATATAATAAAAAGTTATTTTTTTTTACAACTTTTATTACCCTTTACGTCTTCTTCTTCTTCTGGACGTAAATTTAAATATAAAAGATTTGCTGACTTCAGATAGAAATTGTCCTGATGAAGAGAATTAATGATTTATGCTCAAAACTTTTAATTTTTTTTTTTTTTCCCCTCCTTTATGCCTAAATTACGTACATAGTAGCAGCGATATTTTAATTTTAAATTCATCCAAGAAATGACATCAAGAGAGAAAAATTATTGTTAGAAACTTTGAAAAATTTAATTATGTAAATTGAACCGTTTTTAATTTTCCTATCGATAAGTTTCTTTTCCAAATCACTCTAATAGATGATAAGATTTCTATTCTTTGAAGTTTTGTACATTAAAAAGATAAATTAATTCGTAACGATAATTGTTGTTGTTTGAAATGATTAACTCCCCCCCCCCCCTCCTCCCTAAAAAAAAGTAGGGGGAATTAATCTGCTTTGGTTTTAAAGAGAGAAAGGTAATAATATTCTGATTACAAAAACCTGATTCCATGGAAAAGTAGTATTAGCAAAGGAGATTATAATCCTCTTTTTTGGATTTTTATTTGATGATATGACTTGGTGGGAGATCAACTAAAAAAATGGGGGGTTATGATAAAATAAACAAGCATCATCTATTTGGTTTATTATATTGTATTAAAGGATAAAATAACAAATTATGGCATAAATTAAATTTTATTGAAAAAAAAAAAGTATGATATGATGAAATGGTCAAGTTGTATACAATCAGTTGTATGTTGACTTAGAAAAACTCTTAAATTATCACTTCCCATTGTTAGAAATAGTCCAAAAGTTGATAGAGATCTATGTATGTATTGATCTACATTAATGCCCGCTCGAGTTATCGTGTTTTACGAACATACATACCCACAGAACTAATTCGAAAAATGGTACTCCCCAAAAGTTGATAGAGATCTATGTATGTATTGATCTACATTAATGCCCGCTCGAGTTATCGTGTTTTACGAACATACATACCCACAGAACTAATTCGAAAAATGGTACTTCCCAAAAGTTGATATCGTAAAGTATCACTTCCCATTATTAGAAATAGCCCAAAAGTTGATAGAGATCTATGTATGTATTGATCTACATTCATGCCCGCTCGAGTTATCGTGTTTTACGAACATAAGACATAATTCCAAAAATGGTACTTTCGAAATGGTACTTCCAAGAACAATCGATTACAATACTTTCCCCTAACGAGAAAGTAAAAAAAAGGGAAAATACATGTTGGATCAAAAGGATACACAAGATAGATTCTAAAGAAGAAGACAAAGAAAAAGTTAACTGGATCGAGTGGAAACTAATCAAAATAAATCAAATCTCAAAGGACTAAAAAAAAAAGTACTTCCAATATAATACATACGAATATACATTTGAAGTAAAGACCTTTCTCTTTCATTATCGTTTCATATCTTCTTTTTCTTTTTGGATCTTAAATGTCCAAAAGATCAGTGCCGTCAGAAAAAAAGTTCAAAATGTGCTTGTTTCCTTTATCCCTTCAACCTCTCAGCTACTATCTTCCCTAAAATTTACAATCTTTTAAAGACCTTAACAAAAAAGGAATTGGCCATGAAAGTGAGAGGTCTTTACTTCAAATGTATTATATTGGAAGTACTTAAGATTTGGTTTATTTTATTTAAGACAAAAAATAAATAAATAAATTGGTCCATTTTCCTATTGAAGAAACTAATTCGATGTAATCTTATATACGTATAACCAATTGCATTCAACTAGTTTTGCTTTCACATTACCAAATATAGAATTCGAAGCCAACTAATCAGTTGTATTGATAGTAGAAAATCAACTTTCGGAATCAAATCAAATTTAAAAAAAAGAATATGATATTAATACTTTCCAAAAATTCTTAAAATATTCCGTATTTGTAAAAGTTGAAACAATTTTCAGAGAAAAAAAAAACTCTAATGTGTAAATAGGAAAAACTCTAAATACCGGACTCATTTGGGATTCAAAAAAGGATCCGTTATATAAAGTTCTCCAATATTGGGAGGTTAAATGCAAACGAACAGGATCCGAAGAAATCGTTCTGGATGGTGTATTTATCCAACATTAGCAATTAGTTCGATCTCATATATGCTGATACAACTAGTTGCTTTCATATTATTATATATAGATTAAATCAGCTTTGATGTTCCGGCATCGACTCGGAAGTGATTTTATTATAACAACAAACAAGGAACTGTAGAGTGCTTATAAAAACTTACTTATATTTTTTCCAAATAAAATTGAGAAAGTATTAATGAGATTGAGAAAGTTTTATTGAGTTTAGGGAAGTATTAATAAGATTGGGGAAGGATTAATGAGATTGAGAAAGTATTAATGAGTTTAGGAAATTAATAATGAGATTAGGAAAGTATTAATAAGATTGGGAAAGTATTAATAAGATTGGGGAAGGATTAATGAGATTGAGAAATTATTAATGAGTTTAGGAAATTAATAATGAGATTAGGAAAGTATTAATAAGATTGGGAAAGTATTCATGAGATTGAGAAAGTTTTAATGAGTTTAGGGAAGTATAAATGTGATTGGGGAAGTATTAATAAGATTGGGGAAGTATTAATGAGATTAGGGAAGGATTAATGAGATTGAGAAAGTATTAATGAGATTAAGGAACTATTAATAAGATTTGGGAAGGAATAAAACCTGTGATACGACAAATTAGTCTAGTTTCACATTAGAGTAACTAATCCTTTGCAATCTATATACCGAACACTTTCAGAGACTCAAAAAATGTCCGATACTGTATTTAATTAACTTTCACATGTAAAATATTCTGAATAAGAGAATGATTGATATTCGAAACTTTTAATTTTTTTTCTCTTTAATGCGTTCTAAACAGACATTACATAACTACTTGTTACTGAGGAAAATCTTATGATGATGAAATATTTAACTCCTCTCCTCCATCCCCTTATTTTGTTTAAATATCTTTACGTTTCATGTCAAAAGAAATTTTAGCGTTTATTAATTTATATTTCTTCAACCACTCATCGGAAAAGGATGAAACTCTATACATTTATAGTACTATGTGAATTCTTAAAATTTGCAGTGAATCGGTCTGCAGTGAGCACTAAAAGTCTCCTAAATATTTAATAAGAACAATTTTCTCGCCATCCCCTGGAGCAAATCTTTTGAAATTCAATGGTAATAATTACAACATTGATTTAAAGCCGTGGACTAATTTTCGTAACAATCCGTTAAATGAAATGGCTGACTAACATGTATGACTCTTTAAAAAAAAAATAATAATATTCTCATGCAGTTTAAAAAAAGGAAAGTTTCCCTATTAAGTTGGCGATTTTTTTTTTATTTATATATAAAACGCTAATTTAATTTCATTTTTTATTGATTTTTACATTAGTCGAAAAAAAAAAAAAAGAGGATGGAAATAATTAATGCTGACTCAGGACCTCTTTCTCTCTCTTTTAGGGTTGGGAAAGGGTTTAGATTGTTTGCTTCGTTTCCGGAGTAAAAGAAGATTTTCTCTCGATTCGAATTATTTGATTTTAATTTCAAGATAGAAGAAAAGAAAAAGAAAGAGGAGGGAATGAAAGAAGAAGAAGAAAAAAAAAAGAGGATGATGATGATTTTTTTATTTTTAAATCATTAAATCATCTCATACAGTAAATGAGAAAACAGGAAAATAAGAATAAGAATAATCAATTAGAATGTTAATAAGGATAATTACATAATGGTAGGGGGGGGGGGGGTGGATAATTGTAAAAAAATTTAAAATGACCCCTTTGACTACTACATTAGCAATTCCTACTTTTATAAATAATCATGTAACACAAGATTGGGGAAGTATTACTGAGATTGGGGATATAATAATGAGATTGGGGAAGTATTAATGATATTGGGGAAGTATTAATAAGATTGAGAAAGTATATATTAATAAGATTGGGGAAGTATATTTAATAAGATTGGGGAAGTATATTTAATAAGATTGGGGAAGTATATTTAATAAGATTGGGGAAGTATTAATGAGATTGGGGAAATAATAATTAGAACTCTCTTTTACTCATTTCAGACATTTTTTTAAAAATTATATACGGCCCTTGACGTGTTATTTTTCACTTATTTATATCATCTAAAAAATCCAATTGGATGGGCGCCCAAATTATCTCGTCCCAAATGAAATTTTCCACCTCCTAAAATGGGAGGTTCTCTATTTCTAATCTGAATTAGTCAAAGTCTAAAAACCACCCCCCGGGAAAATTCTCTACACATTGGAAAAAAAAAACTGCACGAAAATCCGGCCAGTAGTTTCGGAGTCTATGCGTTACAAACAGAGAGAATTTGTGTTTTATATAATATAATAGGGATAAGGATAGGTAATTAAATTTTTTGTATAATTTATTATATTTCCCTAAATTATATATATATAGATCATATAAAATTAAAGAATTAAATCTCACAGTTATTATTCTATAATTAATGAAATAAATTAAATTTTAATGAATTTTATTTTCGATACTGTGAAGTAGTAGCAACGATCTGTTTAGTAGAGGAGGGATTTTTTAATTAAATATAAATATTTGAGCCTAATGATTTAAAAAAAAGTCTATATGGCCTCATGCTGATAGACTTAAAATAAAAAAAAAAAAAAAAAAAAGCCAATGGATGTGCGTTCGGATCGGATGAAAATTTATTTAAATCAATTATTATAAATAAATATGGTTGGAGATTTTATATATATATATATCAAGTCAATTTATGGCCTCAGATGCCGAAAAGACTCAAAAAAAATCTAATTATATGAACAAATTCGTGCCAATGAACTTGAAAATTTTGTGTTTTTTTTTTTCCTTTGAAATTCAAAATTTTGACTTAAAAGAAATTTTTGAAATCGGCACGAACAAGAACAAATAACACAATTTTTACGTTACGTCACACACTAAATACAAAATTTGAACATCAAATAAGAGAAACAATGACCTAAAAAAAAAAAAATATCAAATGATAACACTACTTATTTCCATTTTGTTTTTGCTTGGATTTTATTTCGATTTGTTGTTGTTCATCCTTAAACAAATTCCAAACGAATTGGATTCTTTTCACGGTTCATTTCATTCTGTCCGGTTATTTCCTTTATAAATTTTTTTTTTCATCTTCTTTTCTTTAACCCTCCCCCTCTCTTTTTTTTCTAAATTTAGATCTTTGGTATTTATTATTTTTATAGTTTGTAATTCAAAGGCTTTATTTGAAAGGTCTGCTGTCAATTTTCATTCATCTATATCGACTCATATCAATGACAAAAATATTTTTTTTTTTAAATTTCATTTGGACTGTATAAGCCCATCTTTCGGGTTCCCCGTTTATTTACCCGAGATACAAACCACCAAACCGAGCTGAATGAACTCTGGCCATCTATCGGCACCCGGTGGAGTTTTTTAATTTCTTATCTCTAACTCCTTTTCTTGCGAAGAGTGAGAAGGAATGCTTCCTCCCATCCCTATTTTCGTAGAGTTGCCTGAGATGCGATCCAATGTTCCAATCCACGGCATACTTGTGGGATTGTTTACATCAAATATTTTTATTTAATTAAAAAATCCCCCTCCTCTACTAAACAGATCGTTGCTACTACTTCACAGTATCAAAAATAAAATTAATTAAAATTTAATTTATTTCATTAATTATAGAATAATAACTGTGAGATTTAATTCTTTAATTTTACATTATCTATATATATAATTTAGGGAAATCTAATAAATTATAAAAAAAATTTAATTACCTATCCTTATCCCTATTATATTATATAAAACACAAATTCTCTCTGTTTGTAACGCATAGACTCCGAAACTACTGGCCGGATTTTCGTGCAGTTTTTTTTTTCCAATGTGTAGAGAATTTTCCCGGGGGGTGGTTTTGAATAATTCAGATTAGAGATAAAGAACCTCCCATTTTAGGAGGTGGAAAATTTCAATTGGACGAGATAATTTGGGCGTCCATCCAATTGGATTTTTTAGATGATATAAATAAGTGAAAAATAACACGTCAAGGGCCGTATATAATTTTTTAAAAAATGTCTGAAATGAGTAAAAGAGAGTTCTAATTATTATTTCCCTAATCTCATTAATACTTCCCCAATCTTATTAAATATACTTCCCCAATCTTATTAATATATACTTCCCCAATCTTATTAATACTTCCCCAATCTCATTAATACTTCCCTAATCTCATTTATTCTTCCCCAATCTTATTTTAAGTCTCTCAGCATCTGAGACCATATAGACTTTTAAACCATTAGCAATTTATTCTTTTTATGATACTTGTTATCCAAGCATATTTATTTATACCAATTGATATAAATAAATTTTCATTGGATTTCCTGGGATCCGAACCCACATCTCTTGGCTCTTTTAAAGTTATCAATATTGATTAACAATGTCTCGTAAAAAAAAAAAAAAAAAAAAAAAAAAAAAATAAAAAGAGTAAAGTATTAGTACTCTTTTACCGATTTTATTTAAAAGTTTCGATGTGATA
>JAAAKE020014940.1:0-10659 GCA_010014785.2 Anisolabis maritima
CCTGCCGGTTTCGGGTTCTCTAACCCATTCCCGGTCACCCTCCCCAGTCCCCCATGATTTTCCCCTTCAATGAATGATAATGATGCCTCTCCTCCTCCTGATTTTCCTGTTGATAAGTGCTCTATTGATGAGTTGGACATGATTTTATTTTTATGGAATTTCTTGGCTGAAGCTAATCGTGGGATGTAGTCGATAAATTCATTGAAATTATGTATTATTAATAATTGGAAATATCCGAAGAAAAAATAAGGATTTAACTTTTTTCTTTCTTAGTTAAAGTTCCTTCTTCCTTATGTCCGGATTCCGACTTTTTTTGCATTAGAATTATTTCTTCTTAATCAGAATATATTTTGGTTTCAATAATTTGTTTTATTGAAATTTTTGTCTTATTTTATATCTTCATCCCTTTTAGTTAATTAGCTTAGTGGTGCGAGCAGGTTGAGAATCGCTGATTTAAACATTTCTTCTTTATTGGTTAAAATAAAAAAATATTTTTTTTATTAATTTATCGATTTCAAAAAATAAAAATTTAGAATCTCCAAAATGTAGTTAATGTTAGGTTTAGGCTTAAACTTAAAAAATATACAAAAAGTTGTATTTTTTGTAAGATGTATAGTATATCTAGCATTTTTCATTAATTTTGTTTCTAAATATATTTCATAAAATATGTCTAAAACTTGACAAAAATAAAGTGGAAACGCATGTGATGTGAACGTGTGATGGATGAAGAAAATAGTGAGCCCTAGTAACTTCGAGATTCAATTTCTCTCTGATATTTTTTTTCCCTTGAACAGGTTTCCGAAAAAATTGAAAATATGGATTACATGAATGGAAACTGAAAATAAATGAAGAGTTTAATTGGTTTGAATCCTTTATTGATTCGGTAAGTGAAGACTTAAGCCCTTTTATGAAGGAAGATCGGGCTCGGGCTGTTCTCAAGTTGGCAACCAAGAGAAACGATTTGACACAAGCTGTTTCACAGGAACAGGGCTCTCGGCTCAGAGAAACTGGCAAACTGGCAAGGGCAGCGCGAATATGTCGATAACGGGATAGAAACCCAACCGGTCCCCGCCCAGCCTCCCTGTCGGTTGCTTTTCGTCCGCCTCCCATCTCCCCACCCTGGACCTCCCAAAAGGGCGCCAAAAGGGACGGGATGCCTTTTCATATCCTCCGATAACAGCAAAACAAGCCGTCATTTTATTCCTGGATAGGTGCAATGTCAATCAAAACTTCACCAGTTCGGCGTTTTCAAGCTTAGATGATAATACCTTGTTTAGAAAATAATATTTCCATTTTGAAAAGGTTATGAAACAGTAACGATCTTTTATTCATAAAACGCAAAAATAGAAACGAAAATAATTTTTCTTCATAATATTTATTTAAGTAGATCTTAGTGATTGGGCATTAAGGCCTGACAGTTCCACGTCCGACTAGTTATTCATGCCGATTAATTGTATCCAGTCCAATATCAATTTACAGATCCATAAGGGATGGACATCTGGGAGGAGGGGATGAAGGCAAACGGATTTGAACCCCGGACCAGACACTTTAATCCTATAAGTTTTTCTAATATCGGTTTTTGGTTTAAGCCATATTTTTGTTTATAGAATTTTCTTCCTTTTCCCAGGCTTTCGAAAGAAATGAAATCTTAGTTCGGGCGGGTCTGTGTCCCTTATCATCATGCATTTATTTATTGCAAATTATTCACTTATCGAATTACCATCTAAGACTCCTGTAGAGGCATGTATTCTCATAGGCATTCAAAAACAATACAAGGCAGTTGTTTGATAGGACAGTTCTTAATAGAAATACCTAATTCAGAGCCCCTAATTTTCTCCATTTAGAGAGGAGAAATTGAAAAAAAATCATTTTTAGGAGTGTACAATTTTTCTTTTCCTTTTTTTTGGGGGTCGTATAAAATTGCTATTTTTTTAAAAATTTATTCTATGTTTGGCTACAGAGACCATACATTTCAATAACATTTATAAATAAAATTGCTATTTCAATTCATAAATTAATTGAAAATCTAAGGTAAAAGAAAGTGTTGCGATATGATTATTTATTAAAATTATAAGGGCAGTTCTTTTTTCATGTAGTAGTAATTAATTTGAAATTGAAATCACTTTTATGATTAAAATTTGTAGAATTTTTTATTCGATCCCAGGGAGGGGGGAGATGGATCCTCTTGCCCCCACTTGCCGACTTCTCGATATATATATATACATGTTAACAATCAACATGTAAATGACAGGCGTTCGAAACTTCGCTAACAAGAACTTATTTGTTTTTTTTTTCACTAGTTGATATATGTTAAGATTTTAGAAATTGGAGACATGTTTAAAATTGCACAAGTGCGCCAAAAGTGCGCGTCTTCCAGGGCCTAAAAAGGGCCTGTGATCTGGGTCCGACAATATTCAATTTCAATACACTCTGATCTTTCCAGAGCGAAACAAACCAACTTTTTATCCACACCACTTAATTTTCTTTTTCTACTAAAATGCATTTATTTCATGCGAAAATTTCGCTGATTTGCCTGCTAGATTAAAATCGTTTAACATTTTGACAAATTACTCTGAACGTTATTTATAAATTCCAATGCCTTGAATTGATATTATCTTTTAAATAATCATTATTATCTAGCTTGAAATGGAAGATAGATTCATCAAAAATGCATCAAAATAAATTTATAGGCGCGGTTCTTTGAAGGCGAAATGGATTTCTATATATGGAAGAAAGAAAAAAACAATCAATTATTTAAATCATAAAAGATAAGATCAAATGCAAATCAAAAAGAAAATTATGAAAGAAATTTAATCGAATATAAATTGTTTTCTAATGGACTAATGATGGAAGAAACTTTTAAAATTTCATAGAAAACTAATATAAATGAAGGTTAATCTATCAATTTCATTCTATTTCAAGAGTAGAAAAATATGAAAATAATCTTAGTTAACAAGCCGGTACACTAGTGCGGTCTTGAGCGCATTTTCTTTCTTATGAGAGAGAGAGAGAGAGAAAAAAAAGAACAAATAAATATAATGAAAGATGCTTAGTTGAAACCCTATTTATAACTACCCAAAATGACTTCATGCACTAAATTTTAAGATTTCACGAACTTGTATATATTTACAAATTATGTTAATTATGTATTAAAATTTGCCGCATGCCCCTATGATAGGAGTAGCATAGTGTAAAACAAAAAATAATTTTAACAAATGATTATAGTTGGTTTTATCGTGCATGAAGGGAGTACATGAGCATATCAAAGAAGTGACGTCAATTATTTGTAGAATAATATATGGCATCTAAGGCCCTTATAATACAGGGTATCCAAGATAATACCGGCCCCAGTTAAGTGACACACACATTGCATATATTCGCCTTCTGTTCGTCTACCGCTCTTGGACACCCCTGTTCATCGTCTTTGCTTGCTGGGAGTTAGCCAACGCAAATGACGAACTCAGTAATTAATTTTTGATTAATTGCTCCTGAGCTTCTTTGAAGCGGACCTCCCAAGCTTTTTTATTAATTTCCAGGGGGATTAGCAACTGCGCATGGGAGGTCCGCTTCAAAGAAGCTCAGGAGCAATTAATCAAAAATTAATTACTGAGTTCGTCATTTGAGTTGGCTTCACTAACCAAACACGAATTAATTTCATCAACCCATGCTAGGCCTTTTATTTTTTAAAGATCTTTTCGCCATCTGAAGCCATTTAGGCTCCAACCTTTTTTATTTATATTAATAAAGATACTATTATCAAGTCCGATGGGAGATATCTCTTGATGCCGGCTTCCTATAAATCATTTGACCCTACCCCATGTAAACTTGAATAAAACAATTTTCAGTAAAATTTGGAAAAAATACTATTATTTCTCTGCGGACTGGATGAAAACCAATGATTTAAAATATGACAGTGTCAAGGCCTCTAACCACTACTCTGCTAGTTGGTTAAAGGAAAAACTTGCCTTTGATATAAAAAATTGATATTAATTGGGAATTCCTAGTAATCCTAGATTTCCTTAGAAAAAAAAAATGAAATTATTAATGAAATAATTCCAACTAATGATATCATCTTCTATTAATTATAGAACTAATGAAAAAAACGGTCGAGCTGTTTCTAAAAATAAACATTGGAGTCTCGGGTTAGAAATATTGGCTTTTCCATTTTCATGAATATATTTGATAAATTACAAGATGAGGAGATAAGTTAACAGAAAAACAAATTCTAAATAAAATAGAGGGTATTAAATATTAACTGATTAAGAATGATATAAGTTAATTAAAATTTTATTTAATGAAAGCTCCGCTTTCGGTTTATCTAATAATAATTACTTGAATTTATAAAAAGAAATTAGCAGAGAATTTTAAAAAGATGACTTAATTTATGATTAATAGGTTTAAGGGGGAAGGTTTAAAATTAAAAACATGTGGGACATCTGAGAGTTTAATTTTTTAACGCCTAAAAATGAAAAACATTATTAAAGAAAAATATTTTAGGGTTTAAATTTATGACTTTATACAGAGATTTTAAAAGCTTCTAAAGAAATGTGATGACATCATTTACGAATTTTGAAAATTATCTTTGCTTTTGAGAATTTGATTACATGTAATCAAGTGATCTAAATTTCAAATAAATTTATATTTAAATCAAAATGTTTTGGATTGGGTTAATAAGGATTTTAAGGTACAACCCAACTCCTTTTTGGAGGTTTGTACTTCTTTTACATGAAACGTACTCCTTTGAAAAACCGTATTCTATAAATACTCCTTTGAATTCTTATTTTCTATCGACGACATTTTGCGAGTTATCTATAAAATTTATCATAAAAAACGATGGCAGAATAATAATATAATGTTAAGTCTGGGAAAGTAGGTGCTAGAGTACCACTTCCCCTCAAATCACCCTTTTTATTGAAGAAGGGCTATTTGGGAGGAGCTTGAGCACCCCCACTCCCACTGCCAAACTATCCTAAATTTCTATCTTCTATTCCATGCCAAGTTATATCAAAGTTCTTGAATATTAAATATATATAAACTTTATTTTAAATTCTTTATCAAATTAAATAGAATAAGAAAAAAGGAGGGAAGATTTCTTCACTTTTCTTTCTTTCCTGTCTTTTAATAGTTTTAATAATAAAGGAATATTATAAATTTTGATTGAAATTTAATCTTTTAGGTTTAACACAACCACACTGGAATTCCATACTCCTTTTGCACAAAAAATAGATATTTTAAAAACAAAGGATCTCCAAAAATTTCTCAGGCATTTTTTTAAAATGTCGCTTAGATTCCAGCCTTTAATCAAATATTTACCGCATTGAATTGTTTCCAGATTTGCCTAAAAAATCATCAAAAATAATATTATATAAAAAAAGTGATATTTAGCATCAGAGGCCATTTTGACTATATGTGATATTATTAATTGAGAAAAATTCATAGTGATGGCTGACGTTCAACACTCGTGTTTCTCAGTGGCCACCTATCCCGAGATTCAGCAGTCCTTGGCCTTGCTTAACAACAACGATCACGGTGGCTGTTCCTCCTCTCTCCGGCCAGACATGTTAAAATCTTGTTATTATCATATTAGGCTTATATAATCACGCTTCATACATAAGGGCAAAGTGGGGCACTACGGCGCTTCAAAACTCGAAAATTTACAAACAAAAAATCTTAAGGCAAAATAAAATTTATAATACAAAAAAGCTATTACATCATTTTTTATTTATAAATTTTATAAATTTTTGGTGAAATATATTTTACTATTAAATTACTTTTAGTATTTTTTAAAATATGGGTTGATCGTGTTACTCAGATAAAAAGAGAAATATTTTTTTTAATTCGTGTAAAAACATAAGTGAGTGCATATTATTGCTCATTCTATAGAAAATAGACTCATTATTTGTTTTTCCTTGAACCTTTGTAGTTCTTCCGCAGAGCTCCGACACATCTAGGTTCTTGTATGTATTTGTTTATTTTTGCTGCTGCAACAAAGGTAGTCAGTAGTCATTCACTCCACTATTTTTTAGACACCAATTCGGCCGCAAGATCTTGATACTTGGTCCATTTATCCTCTTTGGCTTCGATATTTGACTTAGCTAGAGCCGAGAATTCGATATAAATAATTTTAGTCTTCAAAGAGGACAAGATCCGGCTTGGTGGCTTTGATCAGCGAATATCCACCCCTCATTCTCAACAACGGACTAAATATCCCCGAAGCGATGGCAGTACAGGTATCTCATTCACACCGTATGAGTGGCGCAAATAATAGTACAATGCCACATTATGACGACACTCGTAGGATCTAGGAACATATTTAGGGCAAGCATAGAGAATATGGTATAAAGACTCTTCATGCTGCTCGCAGGCCTTGCCGGCGAAGGATGTAAAGCAGGGGAAACGAGGATCTGGGATGAAGACTACGATACATGTTCATCGTATAGGCTCATTAATATTATTATTAATATATCTTAAGTAGTGAGCATGTGGAGGCCTGAAGTGGAGGGTGGGGGCGGAGGGATGACAGTCTGTTAACCAATCAAGCGCACCCTGGGCAAAGACGTTGACAGATTTTCACAAAAACAGTACGGGTGGTCTCCTACTGCTAAAACTGCTTATCAGTGATACACAACACTGGCAACACTGCAGTCCTCCGCCGTTAGCACACTACTAAAGTTGAATTAAATAGAATATAGATGTGAGATTATGATCACTATAACGTATTCCCAGTCAATCTGATAAAATTATTTTAAACGTATTGGCTACTAAGATAGTATCACATGTTGAAAAGACCTTTAAAAAATTGTTATCATTATACTATTTGGGTGGCCTACTTTCCGGAATAAAATACTAACTTCTTTGTGAAACTTGTGGTAAATATATGGAAATATTTGAATATTAATAGTATTAGATAAATATCTACATATCCACTTGACACTTTTAATTTGCTTTAAATTTCCACCCATTACACTCGAGATGGTAATTATCAACAATTTCCATTAAGTATTTAATCTCTAACCTGGTTCTAACCATAAATCTTCCCATTTTTCACATTATTATTGAAGTAAATTACTTAGTAATTATTATAATTGAACTTAAATAGATTCTAGCAAACATAACAAGGAGTTCGCTTCTGACACATGACGTTAGGCTTCGACTAACTTAAGGCTGGTTAGTGGTTAATGGCTTGGTTACAATGGTGATTAAATTGGTTTGCCTATTAAAGCGATAAGCGTGAGAACATTCGCCACGTTTTGGGTCAAATTATGTTTGTAATTTTGCAATTAAATTCAATTTTAACTTAATTTATACATACATAATGCGAATGAAAATATCTTTCACTAAACCGTGAAGAGGATAATATGGCATTTTGTATTATGGAAGTGGACTAGAGAGAGGATCAACAAACGTCATTGGGTGAATGTGTCAGAATTATTAATTAAGTTCCAAATTATTGAAATTTCAAAATAAATATGGAAATTCAAAATTAATATTCAATCCAATATAGAGGATTTGAAATTTAGGAAAAAGTTTAATGATGATTCTTACCTATATATGTAATATAGTGAGAAAGGTTTGCGATCGCAAAAAAAATCGATGTCGAGATTTTTTAATCAAATTATGCTGTCAATATATCAATTACATGTTTATAAGTATATCTAGGAATTAATTTTTTTAAAATAATGTTCTAATAGTACTTCACATTTGTTTTTAATTGAAATTTTATATATGTGAACAGATTGATGTGTCTGACTTTTCCATAACATGGAGCTCATGTTTTTTTTGTTGCTTGTGCCAACTTTGTAAAGGATTTTTCGATTAATTGTTCTAGAGCTCCTCTAGGACGGACCATCCATGTTCTCTTGTTAAATTCTATCTTGAAAACTGTTCTAATTTTAATGAAATTTAGTAAATTTTTCGATTCGATTTTGATAAATCGATGGAAGAAATAAATCATTCAACAAAGGAAATAAAAAGAACAGTAGGTATTGAACAAAGTAAATGAGGAGAGTGAGTTAGTCATATTAAACCTATTTAATAAAAACTGCAAATGTCGCAATTATTATTTTTAATAGTTTCCGTTTGGAATAACAGTTAATGGAGTTATTTTTCTTTTTGGCGCATTTTCCAAGAGCTATTGCTATCCGTCAAGGAGATTGATAGGATCAAAAGTGAAGAATATTATTTTTGCTCTTGATAGTGCCTCACTTTATACATCGCTTTATGGATGGAAAAAATAGCTCACTCTCGGAAAGGTTGTAATCATGCCCTTAAATATTATTTTTTTATTTTACATTTTATAACTTTTCTTATTTTTTCATTCAATTTTAATTAAAATTTGAGATAATTAAAGAAGGGAAATGAGCTAAATATAAATATCACGTAGATATTCCAAATTTTGTATAATAATTAAATTTTTTTTCTAAAAATATTTTAGTCTATTATTATCTTAAAATTTACTGAATATAACTAATAACCAACTTTTATTGATTATCCTGACAGCATAATTTGATTAAAGTAGATATTTTATTAAAAAGTCAATATTAAAAAAAAAAAAAAAAAGGTTGAACTTTTATTGAGTGAATTTGAAATCTGTAGTTGAATCGGCTTGATTATATTATCTTATTAAATATAATTTCTGATAAATTTAGTTATCAAGGAAGTATCGTAAAATAGAAATTAAGTGATGGAATTTCTTTATTATTTGAAGAGAGAAATGCCAACTATTCATGGAACTATAAATTATTAACGTGACTTGAAGTCAAACGTCAATGTTACATAAAGGACGTTAAAATATACATTATCAATATCTTAAGCCATTTGTTCTCTATGACGGTCACAAAGAGACATCTAAAAAAAAATAACGACACGCAAACAAATGGTATAAGGGAAAAAAAAAAACGTTTTTTTTTCGAGACATCTAAAATGTGTTTCAGTGGAGAAAAAAAGATTTACGACCGAACCACTTAATTTACGGAAAAGTAGATAAATGGGTAATTGAATAAAAAAGAGTAAGGCTACCAACTTTACGATGTAGTAATTTCCTAATTTATCATCAGCGTCCACTGGATTTTGGAATATTGAGAAAAATCATAGATTGAAAAAATATTATGAAGATAAATTAATTTTTAAATAATTTATTTAGATTTAATAAAAAAAATTTAAAAATGAGAAAGAGATATTCTGAAAAATTTTTCATTAAGATGCACCTGTCCCCTAGGGTAGAGGTCTTTCTTCATATCTAAGTTCAGTGGTTTGCTTCCTGTTCTGAGTGATAAAATTTATTTCAATTATATTGGCTCCCAATTAATGTAAATAAACATTGAGGACAGCGACTTGATGGCCTCAGATGCCGAAAGACTTAATTTAAACGAAAAAAATAATAATAAATAATAAAAATTTCAAAAGAAATCTTTCCTTTAACTCCATTCTGTCCGGAATTGGATACCAATTGATTTAAATAAATATGCTTGGATAATACGTATCTTCGGGTATACTAATTACCTATTTGGAATTAAGATGGAACATTAACTACTTTAAAAAGTTTTATACTCTTTTATATTTGGTATTAAAAAAATAGGACTTAATAAATTTGTTAATAATAAATATATTTTTGGTTGGTTAATTTTTTTTTTGAGAATTTTGAAGTTATAACTTTGGTAGATTAATAGGAATACTTCTTAAGTATCATATTGTTTTGCCCAAGATTTTATCAAGATCAGAATATGCGCAAATCAAAATAAGCAAAAAGTTTTATTTTCTTCGAATTCCTTATATCTCATCAAATTCTTTTCTCCAATTTTTTATTCAATATAGAATGAATGCAATATGGGAAAAGAAGGGTCGTATTATAATGATAAAATTATCAATTTTTGCCGGAGCTGGTTTTGTGGTCGGTGGCCAATCTGGGATGCATGATTGATGCCCAGACAGCGGGGTTGAGGTGATGGGATGTTGCCAAGTCGCCCTTCCGGCCGCCATCTTTTGATTAATGATTCGTTTCAGTTAATTTGACCTCTGACCCCCAGCACCCCACTTCGTCCGGTGACCTGTCAGGAGACAGACGCCACCAAAGGAGCTCGCCAGTAATTGAGATCTTCAAACAAAGGATTTGTTTAAATTTTAATTGAATTTTTTTCTATTATTTTATTGTCCTTTTGGCAAGTTAAAGACTGTGCTAAACAAAAGAAGAATCCCCTTTTATTTAAATGGCTTTAAAAAAAGAGAGCTGAGGAAATTATTTAAAAAATCCTAAAGTGGAAAAACCTTCCAAATTCAAGAGAAATTTTGGGATAAAATATACGCAACTTTCTTTTATCATATTTTTAATTTCGTCCTTGGACGTTAAAAAGGTGGATAAGAAATAGTGTAAAATGAGTTGATTAATTTGGCAATATAAAATCTAAGACCCTCACTACAAGAACGGTTTAATAGATAAGCGGATAATTTTCGTAAGCGGATAAACCGCCGAAGTCTAGAAGCAACAAATCAAAAAAAATACAAAATTCATAAAATAAAATAAGTTTCGATCAAAGGATTTAAAGAAAATTTCCTAAAAAAAAAAATTAAACATCCAATTATTATATATTTGATATATATATATATTTTATCCAAACCAAACTATAATAAAGAAAATGGAAAAAAAAAAAAAAAAAAACAGAT